>JAMPIV010002403.1:200000-372500 GCA_024509875.1 Oreohelix idahoensis
TTATAAAAAACAGTGCAACAGCACATGTATGTCATTCTACATGAAGAAAAAAAAATACCTACAATAAAATTGTTACAACATGAATGAATTATTTTGTAAAATACCACAGTCAACAAACACCACTTGAACAAATTAAAGAGTGATCCAACTCAACAGCATGAAAATGAGTCTTATTGTTATTATTATTGTTGATTAGAATCGATGTCATTGCACTCCGGGCAAACCCATAGGTGCTCAGTCTCCTTCAGCAAATGTTGAAGGGTATGAATGCTAATTGTTCCTGTTGCGCACTGGATGCGTCCACTCATACGTCCATCCCTGCTGGACTTAGGTTTGATGCCAAATTCTAGCAGTCTTAGCCTTGATGATTCATCAATTGCAGTGTCATTCTCTAATAGGCGATCCTGAATTGCCCTCAGTATTTCTCTCTTATCCATGTCCAATGCACGCACCTTCTATGGGTGCTCTTGAAGCTAGTCTGTCTGCTCTTTCACTGCATGACCAGGGCAGTAGATAACTGAGTCTTATAAGATTACATATAGTACTGCACTGAGGTTAGTGGGGGTGGGGGGTGCATCATGAGATCTCACATCACCTTGGAAAATGCCTAGGACTGGCTCTGAATGTTTCCATCAATTTCCTCTTGAGTGTCCCCTTGTCTTATGGCTAGGTCTTCTGCGCTAAAGGCTTTTGTTAGAAGAGGATTTAACTACATTCTAAGAAGGCAGCCTTACCACTTCCTTAGGCTTGGCAATGCTCCCACCAAGTTCTTAATTTCTTTCCTTCTTCTGCCTCTTATGGTGCCCTTTGGAGCTTTTCTCGGACATCTCATCTCAACATGTTGTGATTTTCCTCTTGTGTGCTTTAGTCTGACAGCAAAGGATAGGTATGAATATACTTTGAAGCAGCTGTTGCTTTGTCTCCATGAATATGTGTCAGCACCTGAGCTATGAAGGCTTCATTATAAAATACACATATTTTCTATAATGGCATCAATATTTATCTTCTTCTTCGTACACTCTCAGACGTCAACTTGAATATATTCAAAGAAAGTAGTGGTCAGCTTGAGGATATTTCTATCTCCATAGAACTTTTCCAGGAATGATACTGGTGATGGCCACATACCCTTTCTCTGTTCCTCATATGTTGGGCATCTTTGAAGCAGATGTTCAGTAGTCATTTTATCGATGCCACAGTCACACTCATCAGTAGTTCCAATCTTTAGCTTGTTGAACAGATGTTATCCCAATCTGTTGTGGCCCTTGCGAAGTCTGAAGATTATCACTTGTTCTCTTCTGTTGTGCTGGTAATATGCATCATTTTTTGTGTGGCCTGAATACTCTGCTTCCCATTTATAATAATAATGAAATATATTCCCCTTTGCTCCCTCTGGAGCATAGTTCACAGGCTGTATACCTCTAGCATGACGTATCTTGGGTCTTATGCGTGTAGATCACATATTCTGATGAATATGTGAATTGGGCAATGATAAAGATGTGATGCAGCCTAGCAAGCGGGCAGATGACTTTTATGATGCATATAATAACCCCTTCAATCATAACTGACTATAGGAATGCACCCCTGAGGTGACAGCCCTCAGCTGTTTATTTTCCTGGTGTTTCTTTTGATAGAAGCATTGTATGAGGCTTACAAATAAATAACGCTGTACTGAACTATTTAGGACTATTTGATGAGCTCGGGAAAAACTTTGCATCTTGAATCAGAATGAGACATGCTGCAATTACTTAGATGTTTGCCTACACATCTTTAGAGCTCCATAATATCTAAGCTCATATCCTACCCAACACTGACAATCAGGTGGCAGTGGAAAGTGGGCCCCCTGACAGCTCAATTGAGGCCTGGGCTATTTCACAGTGTGAGGCCCCATAAATGCCTGGGAAGAGGGGTAACAAATATTTAACATAAAAAGAGGTTGGTTAAAAAAAAAAAAGACTGAGGTGAGGCCCTGCTGTGAAGTGAAACCCAGGCTAAATGACCCTAAGGATTCTGGTTAGACCTGGTGTAAGGAACACCATAATGTACCAATACTGAAATGGCAACAGTAAATATTTTAAAAATATATGGACAGCTATATCAAAAAGCTCCCAGACTGAATAAACATGTGAGAGGAAAAAACATTTAAGTAACGTATTACCAGTCCCGTGTAGTGCCCAGGGGTCTCTGAAGAAAAAGACAAACCAGGACAACTGCTTCTTTGGACATGCTGTAACAGGTGACTATCATTAGGTTGCACATGGAACTGGTTTGATCCCCAGTTGAGGTAGGATTTTGTAGACTGCAAATGGCTCCGGGTCGATCCAGCCTCATGAATTTGGTACCAGAGCAACTCTGGGAAGGTTAAGGCAGCTGGCGTGATGCTGACCATGTCACCACTAGTGTGCCGATGGTCAAGAAAATATGGGCCTAACACCATATTCCCAATATGCCTCAGTGGGCGTATAACGGGATCCTTTACCTTATGTAAAACAAGTTGCTACAGTAACCACTATGGCAAGATAACATAAATGCTGTGATGCAGACTTCCTGCAAGGGGCGGCTACTGTGATGGCCTGATGCTCAATAAGGAGCTAAAGGTCAATGAAAGAATGAATGTATTACCTGAACCACTCCATAGCTTTGTCTGGATGTTTCTCTACACCTTTGCCTGAAATATTTTGTAATGATTTTAGTTTTTACCTTAGAATCCTTAATGGTTTCACAATAGTTACAATGTCTGCATGAAAACTGAATTATGATGTCCTTAACTGTATGTCATGTGATATACGAGATATTAATTAACTATGCCGTTTGCCAAGAGATGTATATTAGATATGTCCTATGATATGAGACAGGCAAAAGCTAAATGTGGTATGACGTGATGAAAATTCAATAACTAAATGATGTGACATGAGAGAGCCATTTAACTATCTATGACGTGGCATGAGATGACCATTAAGTAACTATAGGTGATGTGACATGAGATGGTTATCAACTATATGTGATGTGACATGAGACGATCATCAACTATATATGATGTGACATGAGATGGTCATCAACTACAAATGTGATGTAACATGAGATGGTCATCAACTATATGTGATGTGACATGAGACAGTTATCAACTATATGTAGGGTTACCATACATCCTCATTTATGCGGACACGTCCTCATTGGGGGGTAAAAAATTACTGTCCGCACACATTTTTGTGAATTCCTTGTTTTGTCCGCATTTCCAGTGATTGGACGTTTTTTCTTCAGTCTGGCAGTATCCCACAATTTTGTTTGTAAAGATTTATAATTACTTTTCAATTTACACTGTCCATGTTGAGTCCCTCAAAGAGTTCTGTGAGTTTGTTGATGTAGAATACCAGAAACTCCTTAACCACAGCAAAACACGGTAGCTGTCTTTATTTCCAGCTGTTCAAAGACTTCTACAAATGTTTCCAGCTCTCAAGTTATTCTTTCATTCACAGAACAAACCACCAGCTGTACTGAAAAAGTTTTTTGAGGATCCACTAAGTGAAATCTATTTATGGCATGTTTAGTCCCTAATTAGTGTATTTCATGCTCACATTAGCAAATTAAAAAAGGAAGATAACTCCCTCATTGATGTAATGAAAATCCTTTCATCCTTGCAAGACCGGCTTCAAGAAAGAAAGGATATCAATTTCATGCCACTCAAAGTGAAGGACATGCTAAAGCAAATGGAAAGTGGTGGCTACAAATCTGAGGTGCAACAGTTTCAGTACAATGTAGAAGCACTGTATGAAGGATGTTTAGATTATTTAAAGATGTGGATGCAGCCTTTTCTGGAATTTTCTCGGTTTAAGTGGCTAGATCTTGAAGATATTGCCTGAGAAGATGTAGAAATAAGTATACAATTTTTGATGGAAAAAGGTGAACAAATTGATGATACTAGGTGTTTTGATCAGTTCTCCAATTTGAAGAAGTTTCACTGTAATGTCCGCCCTTGTCCTCATTTTCATGACTAAAAATTGAGAATTGTCCTCCTGTTTGCATTGAACGATATGGTAACCCTAACTATATGTGATGTGACATGAGATAGTCATCAACTATTTGTGGTGTGACATGAGATGGTCATCAACTATATGTGATGTGACATAAGTTGGTCATCAAGCTATATATTGCATGGCATGAGATGATCATTAAGTAACTATATGTGATGTGACATGAGATGGCCATTATCAACAAGTGATGTGACATGAGATGGTCACTAACTATATGTGATGTGAGATGAGACAGTATCCTTCCACTGATCACTACCAAACCTCACATGGTCCTACACATATATCTAATCTAGTGTATTAACTATTGTTTTGGCAAGAATTACACCTAACTATTGAATTATAGATCAGCAAACCAGGATACAGATATTTTGTAATCAAAAATAATACTTTCTAAGAATTTCATAGATGTAAATTCTTCAGACGAAACAGAATATGAAATATGGGGAGACATGCATAGTGCAACTGTTGGATTTGATTCATTTGTTTTACAAGGATTATTTCAATAATGGTGAACATTGCTAAGCAAGGTTGCACATGGTCCTGCTAGCTAGAAACCCTCCCAGCTTGGGAAGCAAGGGATTGACTTTCCACTAAAAACTCTCTAGGGTAGAGAACCCTCCAATTCGTGGCATTACACCAGCCTGCTATTTAGAAGGTCTGGTTTATTATACCAATGTGGAGCTTTGCTGCATTGGTGCAGCCCTCCTGGGTTTGTAAGAAAACCTTGCCAACACTACCCCAAAAAAATTTGAAATGGAAAAAAGTGTGAAAACTCAAATACCTGGGGATCAAAGCAAACAAACAAAACTAATTAGGATTAATAAACTTATAATGTTAATGCCTAAAACAAGACCTTAGTACAAACATTTTATGTGGGTCAGAACAAGTTTGGAAGATTTTGATTCCCACAATATTTTCTGCTGTGAGAGATAAATAAGATGCCAAGAGTTATTCTTTTTCCACATGGGCAGAAATAACAGAACAGCTAATGCATGTACAAATACACAATGCTCACCTGGGCTTACTGGCAAGGTGCTCAGGTAAAAACTCATAAAACTGATTGTAACAATAACAAGGGGCATTTAGTTGGAACAGTTTTGTGTTTGATGCACTAAATCTGTGTTTGATGTATTCCATTTATGTTTGGTGTACTCCATTTGTGTTTGACATGCTCCATTTGTGTTGGCCGTATTCCATTTGTGTTATCTGTACTACATTTGTGTTTGACATGCTCCATTTGTTTTGTCCATACTCCATTTGTGTTATCTGTACTACATTTGTGTTGGCCGTATTCCATTTGTGTTATCTGTACTACATTTGTGTTTGACATGCTCATGCTCCACTTCTGTTGTCTGTACTACATTTGTGTTTGGCATGCTCCATTTGTGTTGGCAGTATTCCATTTGTGTTATCTGTACTAATAATAATAGCCCCTTCAGTCATAACTGACCATGGGAATGCGCCCCTAAGGTGACAGCCCTCAGCTGCTTATTTTCCTGGTGCTCCTTTCGACGTTTTCTCCTCACCTCTGCTTCTTGTGTGAGCCTCTCTTCGCCCAATCTGAGGTGGCGCCGTAAATAGCATCGCCACGTAGTGCGATCGGCAGCTTCATCCTCCCATGTTGCTGGATCCATGTCCAGTGCCCTCATATCTCTCTTGCACACATCTTTGAACCTCAGCTGTGGTCGCCCAACTGTTCTCTTGCCATCTGCTAATTGTCCGTAGAAGATATCTTTTGGGATGCGACCATCTTCCATGCGGCGAACATGGCCAAGCCAGCGAAGTTTGCGCTGTCTAAGAAGCGTATACATACTTTGACGGCCAGCACGTGACAACTCCTCGACATTTGTCACTTTATCTTTCCACGAGATGCCGAGGATGCGGCGTAGACACCGCAAATAGAAGGTATTGAGCCTTCTTTCTTGCTTAGCATAGGTCGTCCAGGTCTCGCTGCCATATAGGAGTGTGCTGGTGACGCAGGCATTATATACCGCAGCTTTGGTCTTCATTGTGAGTTTAGAGTTTCCCCAACCACGCGATGTGAGGCGGGCAAAGGTAGCTGCAGCTTTGCCAATGCGGCTGTCGATTTCTGTATCCAGTGAGAGTTTGTCATTGATGGTAGACCCTAGGTATGTGAAGTGGTGCACCACTGCCAATTCATAGTTATCGATAGTGATAACTGGTGCAGCACCCACATCCTGACTCAGCACATTCGTTTTCTTTAGACTTATTGTGAGGCCAAAGTCCTTGCATGCTTTAGTGAAGCGATTCATCAAGCTCTGAAGCTCCTGTTGGCTTTGAGTGACGACTGCAGCATCATCAGCGAACAACAAGTCTCTTATAGTGACCCTTCTGATTTTTGTTTTTGCCTTCAGCCTTGAAAGATTAAACAGACGGCCATCTGACCTAGTGTGAAGGCATATTCCTTCAGTTGCATCTCTGAATGCATGTTTCAAGAGTAAGGCAAAGAAGATTCCGAAGAGGGTCGGAGCCAGAACACAGCCTTGTTTAACGCCACTTCGTATATCAAAGGGCTGTGACGTGCTTCCAGCATATTGGACTGTTCCCTTCATGCCGTCATGGAATGACTTTATCATTTCCAGCATTTTAGAAGGGCAGCCTATTTTCAGGAGGATTTTAAAGAGTCCATCCCTACTAACCAGGTCAAATGCTTTTGTGAGGTCTATAAAGGCGATATATAATGGTCTTTTCTGCTCTCTTGATTTTTCCTAAAGCTGGCGGAGAGAGAAGATCATGTCTGTTGTTGATCTGCCAGCTCGGAATCCACATTGTGACTCTGGATATATGCGCTCAGCTAACTTGTGTAGTCGCATTAAGATGACTTTGGCAAAAACCTTACCAACAATACTAAGAAGAGAGATGCCTCTGTAGTTATTGCAATCACTTCTGTCTCCTTTATTTTTATACAGTGTTACAATCTTGGCATCTCGCATGTCTTGAGGAATAGTTGTCTCTTCCCAGCACTGGCACAGCATCCTATGCAGGGGATGTAATAGCGTGCTCTTACAGCATTTGATTAAATCAGGAGGAATCCCATCACTGCCTGGTGCTTTGCCAGAGGCCAAGCTATCAATGGCCTTGCTGAGTTCCTCTAATGTTGGTTCGGCATCCAGCTCCTCCATAGTTGGCAGACTGTTGACACCATCAAGGGCTGCAGGTGTAACGGTATTGTCTCTAGCGTAAAGCTCAGAGTAGTGCTCGACCCACCTCTCCATCTGCTTACCCTTATCGGTTAGCTTCTCTCCGCTGATGGTTTTTAGCGGTGCCGTCTTACTTTTATGGGGGCCAAGTGCTTTCTTTATACCGTCATACATTTGTCTAATGTTGCCTGTTTGCGCTGCGATCTGGATGCTCTCACTGAGCTGGAGCCAGTAGTCATTTGCACAGCGTCGAGCAGTTTGTTGAACTTTGCTTCTCGTAGCCCTCAGGATCTGTAGGGTTCTGGCACTCGGTGAACGTTTGTATTCATTCATAGCACTGCGCTTAGCTTCAATGACAGGTGCCATCACATCTGATGAAGCATCAAACCAGTCATTTGACTTTGCTGTTTTCTTACCAAAGGTGGCAAGTGCAGTACTTTGAATGGTGTTCCGTAGATGCTCCCAGTTCTCTGTAATAGTATCACCATGCTGAGGGCTACTGAGCACTTTCTCGAAGGTCGCAGTGAATTGAGCGATCATGAAAGGGTCTGACATCTTGCTGGTATCAATGCGTGGTTTCCCTTCATGTCTGACACGATAGAGTTTTCTTGGTTGTGCTCTGATTTTGCAGCAAACCAAGGAGTGATCTGTATCACAGTCTGCACTATGGTACGAGCGCGTGGAGAGCACAGACCTGAGGAGTGGCCTTCTGACGAGAATCAGGTCAAGTTGGTGCCAGTGCTTGGATCGTGGGTGTCTCCATGACACCTTATGCTGGGGTTTTGTCTGAAAGTAGGTGTTGGTCACGCAGAGGTCATGGTGGACGCACAACTCTAACAGCCGTTGTCCATTTTCATTCATCTTGCCAATACCAAACCTGCCCAGACATGAAGGCCATGAAACATTATCGGCACCCACTCTAGCGTTAAAGTCACCAAGGAGAACAAGCTGTTCTTGCCTAGGTATGCTTTTGATAACACTGACTAACAAAAAAAAACTTTTTTTTTCTTTCTCTAACATTTCTATGTTTTTCTGGTTAATTTTAATGCGCTGTTTTTAAATCTGCAAACCGTTTTTCTCTATCAGGTCGGGAACTCTAGAAATACGCAATTGAAGTTTTTTAACAACGCATACAGTATTACATCATTCGTACAAGAAGTATAACAGTTAGGTAGGCTTGAATTTCTTTGCAGTCGACTTTCGTCGGTGAATGGCATGTGGTACATGGCGATGAAGCATCCAACAATAATCAGCAAGCATGGTCACACTCCACCGTCCTTGATAACGTGACTCCATTACGGCGATATCTTGATGGAATCGTTCTCCATGTTCATCGCTGACTTCGCCAAGGTTGTCAGGGAAAAAGTCAAGATGCGAATCGAGCAAATGGATTTTGAGGGACATGTTACAGCCCATAATTCTGTATGCATCTGTGCACTGCTTAACAATATGCACATAGTCGACAGATTTGTGATTTCCCAGAAAGTTATCGACGATCGATTTGAATGTCATCCATGCGCGAAGTTCACTATCATGTAACAAGTTCTCGAATTGTTTGTCTGCAATAACTTTCCTAATCTGAGGTCCTACAAGGATACCTTCCTTTATCCTTGCATCGCTAACTTGGGGAAACTTTTCTTGAAGATAAGTGAAAGCTTTGCTCGTTTTATCTAACGCTTTTACGAAATTCTTCATGAGCTCCAACTTTATATGTAACGGTGGTAAATGATGCTGTCTTTGTTAACTAATGGCTCGTGTATTATATTTTTATGCCCGAGCTGCATACGATCCCTGATAGGCCACACGTTTCTTGCATAATGTTTCTGTCTGTTGCGGCTGTTCCATTCACGTAGGAAGCAACAAAATTTAGTATACCCAGTCTGCATGCCCGTGAGAATTGCAATGACCTTAAGGTCTCCACAAATCCGCCATTGTTAGTCATTGTACTTTATTTTTGCCAAAAGTATAGCCATATTGTCATAAGTTTCTTTCATATGAACAGAGTAGGCGACTGGAATTGATGAAAATAAATTTCCGTTATGCAATAACACGGCTTTTAGACTAGTCTTGGAAGAGTCGATGAAAAGTCGCCATTCGTTGACTATGTGCTCATGACCGAGGTGCACCATTAGACCGTTTACATCTTTGCAATAGCAAATGTCATCATCCATCTCAAAGTATTGAACAAGTTCTCTGTGTCTATGACGAAATTTAGAAATAGGAGTATTGGGCGCTAAAAGATTCCATTCTTTGAGTCGCGAACCGAGTAATTTCGCTTGTCCTTTGGTAAGAGCGAGATCACGTATTAGATCTGAAAGTTCTGAATGGTTAATTAAGTGAACACCATCATTCACCGGTATATAATCCGAGTCAGAATTAGTTTCTAAAGCAGGTAAACTATCACTTTCTGATGGTTCATTCATGTCCAGCGGATATTGTTCTGGTGGAACTGGGATCGGACACGTGATTGGATCATGAGGCACTGGTTTCGAAACCGATTCAATATTTTGATAAACCACAGACTTTCTAGTTTTAAAAGTGAAACTATGGATATTTGTCAAGCAGAAGTAACAATCAGTAGCGTCATTTGTCGGTTCACGCCATATTACTGGCATTCCAAAAGGCATCGACTTATGCTTCGGCGATTTTCGTAACCAACCTGCCAATGTATTTGCACAAGTCGAACAAACTGCATTTGGCTTCCAAGATTTATTTGCGTCATCAACTTTCGAATCGAAATAAAGTTCATATGCTTTCTTTAGTAATGGTGTAAAGTTTTTCTGGTGAACACGATCGGTAAAATATCCGCACACGTAACAGAACAGATCAGCCAAATTTCTACAACTTCTCGAAGCCAAATTTCGCTCAGAATTATTTCAAAATACAGTAACTATTTGAAAAATAGTGTAACATATGTCATGCATCTTTTAGCAGTATAAAAAGTACAATTATTTTGCATTTTATTAATTTTTAATAAGTTATATAGTAAAAATGAAACGGAGCAAATAACGGTTTCCCAAAAATATATTTATTCACAAATATCTTAAGAACCCGATGTGATAGAGATAAACGGATTTCAGATTTGAAATCAGCGCAAGAAACTGACCTAAGAACACTTATTCTTATATAAGAAAGAAAAATGTTGTTTGTCAGTGTAATTGCTTGGTGCAAAATTTTCTGTCCACAGTTCGGGTTTGACCCTAATCCCCATGCACCCAATGGGGAAAGCAGACAGTGGCGGGACAACACCTTATTGACTGGGGGCTGCCCAGCTTGAAGCGGGCGGTAGCTGTCCAGTGAGATCCTAGAACCTCTCCCACTGTCGGAAGTAGCCCCTGGCGCCATGCCCTACGCCAATTGGGCAAAATGCTTATAACCGGTAACTGCTACTTCCCGTGTTTTGCCGACACCTATAGGGTGAAGCTGGAGTGTCCTCTCCAGGGCGCGAGCTTGGGCACAGTTATATGGAGATCAAGCTGTTGCCCATGCAGCATGTTCCCCCTCTCCACACAAATGTACTACATTTGTGTTTAACATGCTCCATTTGTGTTGTCCGTACTCCATTTGTGTATGATATGCTCCATTTGTGTTGGTCGTATTCCATTTGTGTTGTCCGTACTCCATTTGTGTTTGACATGCTCCATTTGTGTTGGTCGTATTCCATTTGTGTTGTTCGTACTCCATTTGTGTTTGACATGCTCCATTTGTGTTGTTCGTACTCCATTTGTGTTTGGCATGCTCCATTTGTGTTGGCCATATTCCATTTGTGTTTGATGTACTCCATTTTTGTTTGATGTGCTCCATTTGTGTTTGATGTATTCCATTTGTGTTTGATGTACTCCATTTTTGTTTGATGTACTCCATTTGTGTTTGATGTACTCCATTTTTGTTTGATGTACTCCATTTGTGTTTGATGTACTCCATTTTTGTTTGATGTACTCCATTTGTGTTTGATGTACTCCATTTGTGTTTGATGTACTCCATTTGTGTTTGGCATGCTCCATTTGTGTTGGCCATATTCCATTTGTGTTTGATGTACTCCATTTGTGTTTGATGTACTCCATTTGTGTTTGATGTACTCCATTTTTGCTTGATGTACTCCATTTGTGTTTGATGTACTCCATTTTTGTTTGATGTACTCCATTTGTGTTTGATGTACTCCATTTGTGTTTGATGTACTCCATTTGTGTTTGATGTACTCCATTTGTGTTTGATGTACTCCATTTGTGTTTGGCATGCTCCATTTGTGTTGGCCATATTCCATTTGTGTTTGATGTACTCCATTTGTGTTTGATGTACTCCATTTGTGTTTGATGTACTCCATTTTTGTTTGATGTACTCCATTTTTGTTTGATGTACTCCATTTGTGTTTGATGTACTCCATTTGTGTTTGATGTACTCCATTTGTGTTTGATGTACTCCATTTTTGTTTGATGTACTCCATTTGTGTTTGATGTACTCCATTTGTGTTTGATGTACTCCATTTGTGTTTGATGTACTCCATTTGTGTTTGATGTACTCCATTTGTGTTTGGCATGCTCCATTTGTGTTGGCCATATTCCATTTGTGTTTGATGTACTCCATTTGTGTTTGATGTACTCCATTTGTGTTTGATGTACTCCATTTTTGTTTGATGTACTCCATTTGTGTGTGATGTACTCCATTTTTGTTTGATGTACTCCATTTGTGTTTGATGTACTTTATTTGTGTTTGATGTACCCCATTTGTGTTTGATGTACTCCATTTGTGTTTGATGTACTCGATTTTTGTTTCATGTACTCCATTTGTGTTTGATGTACTCCATTTTTGTTTAATGTACTCCATTTGTGTTTGATGTATTCCATTTGTGTTTGATGTACTCCATTTGTGTTTGATGTACTCCATTTGTGTTTGATGTACTCATTTTTGTTTGATGTACTCCATTTGTGTTTGACATGCTCCATTTTTGTTGGCATATTCAATTTATGTTGGCCTTATTACATTTGTGTTTGATGTGCTCCATTTTTGTTTGATGTACTCATTTTTGTTTAATGTACTCCATTTGTGTTTGATGTACTCCATTTGTGTTTGATGTACTCCATTTTTGTTTGATGTGCTCCATTTGTGTTTGATGTACTCATTTTTGTTTGATGTACTCCATTTGTGTTTGATGTACTCCATTTGTGTTTGATGTGCTCCATTTGTGTTTGATGTACTCATTTTTGTTTAATGTACTCCATTTGTGTTTGATGTACTCCATTTGTGTTTGATGTACTCCATTTTTGTTTGATGTACTCCATTTGTGTTTGATGTACTCCATTTGTGTTTGATGTACTCATTTTTGTTTGATGTACTCCATTTGTGTTTGATGTAGTCCATTTGTGTTTGATGTACTCCATTTGTGTTTGATGTACTCCATTTGTGTTTGATGTACTCGATTTTTGTTTCATGTACTCCATTTGTGTTTGATATACTCCATTTTTGTTTAATGTACTCCATTTGTGTTTGATGTACTCCATTTGTGTTTGATGTACTCCATTTGTGTTTGATGTACTCCATTTGTGTTTGATGTACTCATTTTTGTTTGATGTACTCCATTTGTGTTTGACATGCTCCATTTTTGTTGGCATATTCAATTTATGTTGGCCTTATTCCATTTGTGTTTGATGTGCTCCATTTGTGTTTGATGTACTCCATTTGTGTTTGATGTGCTCCATTTGTGTTTGATGTACTCATTTTTGTTTAATGTACTCCATTTGTGTTTGATGTACTCCATTTGTGTTTGATGTACTCCATTTTTGTTTGATGTGCTCCATTTGTGTTTGATGTACTCATTTTTGTTTGATGTACTCCATTTGTGTTTGATGTACTCCATTTGTGTTTAATGTGCTCCATTTGTGTTTGATGTACTCATTTTTGTTTAATGTACTCCATTTGTGTTTGATGTACTCCATTTGTGTTTGATGTACTCCATTTTTGTTTGATGTACTCCATTTGTGTTTGATGTACTCCATTTGTGTTTGATGTACTCCATTTGTGTTTGATGTACTCATTTTTGTTTGATGTACTCCATTTGTGTTTGATGTACTCCATTTGTGTTTGATGTACTCCATTTGTGTTTGATGTACTCCATTTGTGTTTGATGTACTCCATTTGTGTTTGATGTACTCCATTTGTGTTTGATGTACTCCATTTGTGTTTGATGTACTCCATTTGTGTTTGATGTACTCCTTTTTTGTTTGATGTACTCCATTTGTGTTTGATGTACTCCATTTGTGTTTGATGTACTCCATTTGTGTTTGATGTACTCCATTTTTGTTTGATGTACTCCATTTGTGTGTGATGTACTCCATTTTTGTTTGATGTACTCCATTTGTGTTTGATGTACTCTATTTGTGTTTGATGTACCCCATTTGTGTTTGATGTACTCCATTTTTGTTTGATGTACTCCATGTGTGTGTGATGTACTCCATTTTTGTTTGATGTACTCCATTTGTGTTTGATGTACTCTATTTGTGTTTGATGTACCCCATTTGTGTTTGATGTACTCCATTTGTGTGTGATGTACTCGATTTTTGTTTCATGTACTCCATTTGTGTTTGATGTACTCCATTTTTGTTTAATGTACTCCATTTGTGTTTGATGTACTCCATTTGTGTTTGATGTACTCCATTTGTGTTTGATGTACTCCATTTGTGTTTGATGTACTCATTTTTGTTTGATGTACTCCATTTGTGTTTGACATGCTCCATTTTTGTTGGCATATTCAATTTATGTTGGCCTTATTCCATTTGTGTTTGATGTGCTCCATTTGTGTTTGATGTACTCCATTTGTGTTTGATGTGCTCCATTTGTGTTTGATGTACTCATTTTTGTTTAATGTACTCCATTTTTGTTTGATGTACTCCATTTGTGTTTGATGTACTCCATTTGTGTTTGATGTACTCCATTTGTGTTTGATGTACTCATTTTTGTTTGATGTACTCCATTTGTGTTTGATGTACTCCATTTGTGTTTGATGTACTCCATTTGTGTTTGATGTACTCGATTTTTGTTTCATGTACTCCATTTGTGTTTGATGTACTCCATTTTTGTTTAATGTACTCCATTTGTGTTTGATGTACTCCATTTGTGTTTGATGTACTCCATTTGTGTTTGATGTACTCCATTTGTGTTTGATGTACTCATTTTTGTTTGATGTACTCCATTTGTGTTTGACATGCTCCATTTTTGTTGGCATATTCAATTTATGTTGGCCTTATTCCATTTGTGTTTGATGTGCTCCATTTGTGTTTGATGTACTCCATTTGTGTTTGATGTGCTCCATTTGTGTTTGATGTACTCATTTTTGTTTAATGTACTCCATTTGTGTTTGATGTACTCCATTTGTGTTTGATGTACTCCATTTTTGTTTGATGTGCTCCATTTGTGTTTGATGTACTCATTTTTGTTTGATGTACTCCATTTGTGTTTGATGTACTCCATTTGTGTTTGATGTGCTCCATTTGTGTGTGATGTACTCATTTTTGTTTAATGTACTCCATTTGTGTTTGATGTACCATATTTGTGTTTGATGTACTCCATTTTTGTTTGATGTACTCCATTTGTGTTTGATGTACTCCATTTGTGTTTGATGTACTCCATTTGTGTTTGATGTACTCATTGTTGTTTGATGTACTCCATTTGTGTTTGATGTATTTCATTTGTGTTTGATGTACTCCATTTTTGTTTGATGTACTCCATTTGTGTTTGATGTACTCCATTTGTGTTTGATGTACTCGATTTGTGTTTGATGTACTCCATTTGTGTTTGGCATGCTCCATTTGTGTTGGCCATATTCCATTTGTGTTTGATGTACTCCATTTGTGTTTGATGTACTCCATTTGTGTTTGATGTACTCCATTTGTGTTTGGCATGCTCCATTTGTGTTGGCCATATTCCATTTGTGTTTGATGTACTCCATTTGTGTTTGATGTACTCCATTTTTGTTTGATGTACTCCATTTGTGTTTGATGTACTCCATTTGTGTTTGATGTACTCCATTTGTGTTTGATGTACTCAATTTTTGTTTGATGTACTCCATTTGTGTTTGATGTACACCATTTGTGTTTGATGTACTCCATTTGTGTTTGATGTACTCCATTTGTGTTTGATGTACTCCATTTGTGTTTGGCATGCTCCATTTGTGTTGGCCATATTCCATTTGTGTTTGATGTACTCCATTTGTGTTTGATGTACTCCATTTGTGTTTGATGTACTCATTTTTGTTTGATGTACTCCATTTGTGTTTGATGTACTCCATTTGTGTTTGATGTACTCCATTTTTGTTTGATGTACTCCATTTGTGTTTGATGTACTCCATTTGTGTTTGATGTACTCCATTTGTGTTTGATGTGCTCCATTTGTGTTGGCCATATTCCATTTGTGTTAGATGTACTCTATTTGTGTTTGATGTACTCAATTTGTGTTAGATTTTCTCCATTTGTGTTTGATGTACTCAATTTGTGTTAGATGTACTCCATTTGTGTTTGATGTACTCCATTTGTGTTTGATGTACTCCATTTGTGTTAGAGTTTTATTGTCCATAATATATACAGATAGCATTACAAGGCAGTCCTTGTTCTAGAATTCCTAAGGTAAATTGTGATTAGAGTGACCAAAAAACACATGAAGAAGGAAACTGGAGATGCAGAAATGAAAAGCATAAATAACTTGGAAGACAAAGAAAGATCTTAAGCTATGGCACAGGGCAGAACTTGGCATGTGTTTCCTGAAGGTTTATGCTCCTTGGAGAGCTGAAGGGTAAAGAATGAAGGAATAAAAAAAAATTAGTTAATTAATTAAGTGCCCAAAACAATTAACAAAATATTCTTTCACAGTCATGCATATTAAAAACAACGGGTGCAAACTAACCCTGCAGGTATCGCTGTCCCACCTGATGTTGAGCCACATCATATCCCAGGTGAGCATACGCATGTGCTATATGAAAGTGCACATTGTCAAAGTAGAACCAGCAGTAGAGAGCTCCTACAATGGTGAAAATCACCAACAGAACCTGCAGAAAACCCCCAATAGTAGCATCACCCAAAAAAAAATATTTTGATGACTAATATTAACAATAATAAATTAAGAGCATAAATATTTCTTGCATTTATTCTCATAATCTTTGTCTGTTCCCGGTGTATTTTCAGGCCCACTTGTTGTGACCTCTCATCTAGAATTTTCATTTTCTCTTGCATCTGATTATGGTTATGGGACAGAAGAACCAAGTCATCTGCAAAATCCAGATCATCAAGCTGTTTAGTCAGATTCCACTAGATTCCATTTCTGTTGTGTGATGTCGATGTTTTCATGACCCAATCTATTTCTAGGAAGAAATGAAATGTATCTATCCTACCCTTTCACGTACCTACAGGAGATTGGCACCAACACTGCAGTGGCCTCTCTGTGCATGGGGTGGGTTATGTCAGACAGCCTGTAAACTCTGGCAGTAGGGGTTTGTATGGTGAATTATTCTGCATGATGGCATTGCCAGCCTCATGTATAATCTCACTTTAGTTACCTCCAATGTCAGGAATGGTTGGGTGGGAGTTTTATTTTATTTTTAACTGTTTGCTGTTTTTCTTCATAGCACACCTCTTACAACTATTTAATATATACACAGAACTCTTGGTTATATTATCAAGAAGCTTTTTATTTTGTGTGATATTTTTCTTGATTGCGTCTGCTGTACGGACTACTGTATTATTCTTAGATGATGTTTTTGCATTTTAGTTTTTTTTCACGGTTGTTGTGGTGTTTCAGAGTGCGGCGGTGTCTATCCTGGCATGTACTGGTTGGAGATTTATGTATGTCAATCCAGCAAAATCAATAAATTTCTGTGTGAGCCTACTACAGTGCAAATACTGGATAGGGAAGCAGGCGGGTCGGCAAAGTTCTGGGAGTGACCTTATTTTAAAAATATTTTCATTTAGATTTTGCGATATATTGTTTAATTAACTTTTGTAGTTTTGGTGGGGTTTTAATGACTATCTGATTATGTTGTCGTATCAGAGACTCCTGGGAACTGTATGAAGCAGGAGTAAACATATATTTTCAACATTTTCTCCTCTTTTCTGCTTGCTGTGTGAGCATCTTTTTGCCCAATCTGAGGTGGTGCCGCATATAGCATCGCCACTTGGTGCAATTGGCAGCTTCATCCTCCCAGGCTGCTGGATTTATGCCCAGTGCCCTCATGCATCTCTTGCACACATTTATTCTATACAGTAAGCATATTACATTTGTTGCTTTTCTCTTGTTTATTCTTCCAGGCTGCAAAAACTATTATTGATGTCACAACAAAATATCAGCTTGAATGCTACATAGAGTAGGCCACATTCACAGGATATTTTACATATGGATAAACCTTTACAAATTCTTTTTGTTAAATTGCAGAATGTATAAAAGAGAAAGATAGGTAGGTAGGTTGGTAGGCAGGCAGACAGGTAGGTTGGTAGATAAGCAGATAGAGACAGAGAGAGGTAGAGAGAGAGAGAGACAGAGAGAGCATGCACAAGAAAAGGGAATTGGGGAAATTAGCATAATCTTTATTTACCCTGTTCTAAAAATACTTTTCCGTATAGTTCTAATGAGAGAAAAAAAGAACAGAATACTGTGTCCTCGGGCATGGCGTAAGAAATGACTAATATGTAGGGCCTATGAGATTGTGCATGGGGCTTGCAACAGGGTCAAATGAAAAATAGTGGGACACGTTCTTCAATGCCATCTAAAAAAAGCTTTCCATGTTGTTCGGGTTTGCATTAAGGTTAGATTTAGGATTCCTAAACCTAACCTTTGCCCCCTATTACTGCGTCTCTGAATTGTTTTTTTAAAAGGCCGTACCGAACACACGTCCAACTGTAGTTCATTTCAACCCTGGCAACCTCATCATGTGAAACTATCTACTACAGCAAATACCACTGCTACAGCACGTGCTTTGACTTAAGCTTCCTCAAGTGGACCATCTGCTGTGGTGGATCATGCTCTATACGGAGCGAAAAATGAGATGATGATGAAAAACATTTTTTACGACAATCAATCGGCCTAGCGAATTAAACGACGAGTTAGTTTAATGTAATGTTGACAACATACGCAAATTAAACTTACTTCTAAAACCACAACGTAAAGTGGATCCTTCTTCGCTTTACGGGCTAACTTTAATTTTGCTTTCAAAGGCAAACTGTCTGGATCCCATCTTATATTTTCTTGCTTACTATCTGCTTCAATAAGACGCTGCCGCATCTCTTGATCCGCCATCTTGTTTACATCTGACGTATTGGCGTCCGTGATAAGGCTGCTGTTGCTATGGTAGCAATACAAGAACGATAACTGAGGTCGTCAAAAAAGGTTGGGAAATTTTTTCCAGTTACTAAACAAGAAATGCGACCCGAGCGTCCGATTGGCAGAGTGGTAACAGCGGCAAAAGTGCTGGGTTCGAAACGCGGTGGCGTCACGCTCCAGTTTACCCAGCTGTAAATGAGTGTCTGACTCTGCTCTTGAGTTAGGGTAAGAAAAGGCAGCGAAGAACCAGTCACCACACCTCACGATGCTGGGATCCTTCTTCTTCGTTGTTCGCTCTCAAATAATCGTAGTTATCTCTCTTGTCAAGCTGGCTGTTCGTCTCAGGTTTCTCTCGTCATCAAACAGTTTCTTCCTCATCTGGGTTGGAGCAGACCATGCTGCCACCTTGCTCCTCTCGTGGAGCAGACAGTTGTGTTTGTCCACTCTCCATGGGAACAAATCTGTCTGTCAGATTTTCAATTTGTTGCTCGATGCTGGACCTAGTATAGCGAAGTCTCTAACACATCACCTCCCTATGAAAGCAGCTTTAGTCTTCGTTGTGAGTTTAGAGTTTCCTCAAATACGCGTTGTGAGGCGGGCAAAGGTAGCTGCAGCTTTGCCAATGTGAATGTCAATTTCTGTGCCACAGAGAGAGAGAGAGAGAGAGAGAGAGAGAGAGAGAGAGAGAGAGAGAGAGAGAGAGAGAGAGAGAGAGAGAGTTTGTCGTTGATGGTAGACCCCAGGTATGTGAAGTGGTGCATCACTGCCAATTCATAGTTGTCTATAGTGATAACATCCACATCCTGATTCAGTACATTTGTTTTCTTTAAAATTTATTGTGAGGCTAAAGTCCTTGCATGCTTGGGTGAAGCGATTCATCAAGCTCTGAAGCTCCTGTTTACATTGAGGTGACGACTACAGCGTCATAAGCGAATAATACGTCTCTTATAGTGGCAATTCTGATTTTTGTTTTTGCCTTCAGCCGGCCATCTGACCTAGTGTGAAGGCATATTCCTTCAGTTGCATCTTTGAATGCATGTTTCAAGAGCAAGGCAAAGAAGATCCCGAAGAGGGTTGGAGCCAGAACGCAGCCTTGTTTAACGCCACTGCCTATGTCAAAGGGCTGTGATGCGCTTCCAGCACATCAGACTGTTCGCTTCATGACTGCATGGAATGGCGATTATTTAATGGATCGAGATTGACCATAAAAGGATACAGTTAACGGACACAGAAATAAGTGTGCAAGAAGCACGGGACTATACTAGTACGAGTATCAGAGAACACAATTATCAAAGCAGGAAATTGTGCAGATATGATATATAATTAAAGAAATCGATTTTTGCCAATGACTAACTATTATAAATTTTGTTGGAGCACTATGTGATTCATGAAGGTTCTCTGTACGGAATAAATGAAAGTCGTTTTAAACCTGAGGTCTTTGAAGAATCTATATACAGTTTCGGAATCGTGGTTTGTTCATTATGATAGCTGAGAGTTGTTTCAGTTGATTGACACGATTATATATTCAAACATGAACGATTCTATAGAAGTAGTTAAGCCAGTTTTATATAACAATTTGGGACCCAAAGACGCAGCAATAGAGAACGCAGTCAGCGACTCATAGCTTGACTGCCTGCGTCAGGACCAGCGAATCAGAGCTGGTCAAGACCGCACTCCACCTCCACGTGGTGGTCCTGGAAACAGTCTGCAGCAGTGCAGTCTGGCTGAGCGAGTGTGGATCGCAATGGGAAGGCAAACCCGGTCCTAAAAAATGCCGTGCAGAAGTCGGATGTGTCGACCGAAAGGTGCAGATATCACAGCTTAGGCGTAAACAGACACAACGCAACCACCGTCCTTTTCAGGGCGAACGAGGAAGAAGAAGAAGAATATAACAATGTGAACAAATAACACGCTATCCCAGTGTATGCTGTCAAATGTCTTTTCAAAATTGACAAAGTTAATACATAGTTGCCTATGCCATTCTGAACATTGCTCTATAATGTTCCTGAGGGTGAAAATATGATCTTCGCATCTCCTGTTCTCTCTGACTCCTGCTTGTTCCTTCCTCAGTGTGTGATCTACTGCTTTTGAGATTCTGTGGATAATTATGCTGCCCAATATTTTGCTGGGAACAGAGGGGATCGCAATTCCTCTCTAGTTGTTGCTGTCTGTAAGGTCGCCCTTTTTTTTTAAAATGTAATTTGATAGTTGCTCTTTTCTTCAATTCTTCTTCCTACACTCCTTCCTCTTCTTCCTCGTACACCTTTTTTTCCATTCAAGTGGCGTTGTCTCCGTTTGTTAAATTTGCGCAAAGAGTGGTTCTATGAGTTTAGCTGATAATTGAGGATCAATTTTAAATAGCTCTTCACTTAAATTGTCTTGACCAGGAGCTTTTCCATTCTTTACCCCTTTGATTGCTTTGGTGATTTCTTCCTTTCTTGAAACATCTGTATTGATATCCAGGTCACTTTCAACTCCAGGAATGTTCATTTGCATATCTGGTTGTGTCTTATTGGGCGTTTCTCTGAAGTGCCCAGCCCATCTTGCTTCTTGCCCCTGTTCTGTGATGATGCGATTTCCCTGCTATCTTTTACAAGTATAATATTGTTTTAAATGCTGGGTGCAAAAAAGTTCTTCTTTGTCTTCTTCTTCTTCTTCTTCTTCTTCTTCTTCTTCTTCTTCTTCTTCTTCTTCTTCTTCTTCTTCTTCTTCTTCTTCTTCTTCTTCTTCTTCTTCTTCTTCTTCTTCTTCTTCTTCTTCTTCTTCTTCTTCTTCTTCTTCTTCTTCTTCTTCTCCTCTTCATTTACATTTTCGTTCGATGTAGTGTCTTAACAGTATAAAGGGAAACGACTTTGACATGATCTAAGACCATAGGGAATTAATTATGACAACATTTAGAAAATCTTTAAATGAGGTTTATAGTCTTCCGATGTATTTTATTGATTGTGTGACGTACTTCTTTGACTGATATAACCACGACCTCATGACTATATTGTCAAAATGAGGATTCTTATCAATTATGATCCATCATCATCGGAGGATCGTCTTGGTTGTAGACGACAGATACCATAGTCTGGTGCATACGTGTGCAGGTTCCTACCCCAGAGAGAATCGCAGCAAAGATTCTGGTATGGAGCGTAATAGACTGCAGTGTGTGAGTAAAGGACCACCTCTACGTCACCTGGTAGTAGCGTCGTGTTTATCTATCCAGGTGAATTAACTCTCTTGGAAAGTACACCTGATCAATGACAGAAGTGTCTGTAAAGAAAGAAACTGAAGGAGATATGTAATGTTTCATTTAAGAAACAAATCGAAAAGTCACCAAATTGCTGATATGATGTTAAAAGACATTGACAGTTTATTAATTTTCAGGTAGTGATTTTTATAGATACCTACTTTTACTAACTTTCTATTTTAATTATTAAAGTGTACCCATATTTTTTATAAATTGCAGTTTATTTGTTTAAATTACAGTTACAGTTCTAATTTTTTGTTCGTATGTGGAATTCAAATAATATTTGATATTTGAAATCGGTAGGGATAACTAACGAGCTGCATTTCACATCAGCTATTAATAGAGACACCCTTGGAGCATAGGACTGGTCTAGCGAGGTGACTTACGTCACAGCTCTCTTCTACAGCAACCATCTAGAACTCTGCAGTTGTCAACCTGTCTTGTCCTGTGCCGTCCCTACCTCAAGTTCACTAGCTCTCTTCTCCAGTTCTAGGAACTATTATTTTTTAATCTAATTTTAATCTCGCCACATCTTTACATTAACATATTTGTTATCCCTCTTCTGTCACGGATTGCCTCCCCTGCTTTGCAGTAGTGGTCCAACAGTGGCCAAAACTCAAGAGTATCAAAACGGGTCTTTAAAGGTGTTTACCTTCGCATAAGATTACTCTTGGCAGAGATGTAGATAGAAGTGTAATGGCGCTTCTATCCGAAGGGAGTATTCACAAGATAATTCAGAAGTCAAGAACCATGCGGCATAGCGCTGAGCAATGGTTAACTTATATCTGTCCGTCACCGTTTGTGAAGGATTTAAGCAATTGATTTTTAGCCCGTTGAAGCCCCCAGCTGCGTTAATTCAGCGAATTCCTCTTACAATGGTATAGTTTTGTTTAGAGGTATATATATATATATATATATATATATATATATATATATATATATATATATATATATATATATATATATATATATATATATATATATATATATATATATATATATATATATATATATATATATATATATATATATATATATATATATATATATATATATATATATATATATATATATATATATATATATATATATATATATATATATATATATATATATATATATATATATATATATATATATATAATATTCTGGCTCATACGTTTGCTTTCATACATATAAAAAAACCGAAGCGACTATGATTGTTTAGTTTTAAAACACCATGTAGCAATTTTAATAATGAATTAGTCTTTAACAGTTAAAATAAATATGGAAAGATTGGTGAAATTTTGCTGTAAATACAAGTTTTCGTCACTGAGACGTAGGTGAAGATTTATCAAAGAGTCCGTTGCTTTCGCCTATTTACACGAAAACTAAACTCTAGGTGAGTCCTGTCGCCGTGGTTTCCGTCACTTCTTTTTGGTGAAGAGTGCACTTCTCCACAAACTAGCGGAGTCGTAACGTTAGTACTTCAAACCGTCTGATGCTTGTAACTACGTACTTTTAAAAGTAAAAGTAAAAAAAAAACAAATACCTCGGCGAAGTACACTGAGTTGGAAGCTTAACAGGTGCATCCTCTCGCTGTCCACCAATCAATGTTAATCTCTCAGAAGAATTTAATTCTTGAGTACACAACGTAGCTCAAGAAAGATGATAAAGATTCACCAATATTCCTCTGGGTATTAACTGGGAAAATGTGTCTGGACAGCGCGAATACTGATTTGTGCCTGAACTAACATTAACACGCTACAAATATCTCACAAAATGATATGATACACTCGAGGCACATGTGATGTAATCATCATTCATCACTGCTCCAGTCGGAGTCTGGGATCACCTCTGTTGTCGGGTTTTCCTCACGACTAGCCAGAATAAATCACCAGCGCTGTAGTGGTTTATAAATATACTTTTTTCGTATGTTGATGTTGCCAGCTGTGGTAAAGTGGGATGATATAAATATTTATAGGGGACTTAGTGTACTGACTGAGATCAGCTGTGAAGGTATCTGTATCTAATAAGTGTGGTGTGTTACAGATGACCTTACTTTGCTACCACATTTAGACCTCAGTCAGACTTATTCTGGAATATTGTGATGACTACGTTGAATGTCTAGGGTTATGATAATGATGAAGTGTATGTTCACAACAACCAACAGACAGATAAACAATTTAATTTAATCCACAATACTTTACAACACTGTGACACTCACATACATAGAACACTCTATAAGACTATCTTAATAAGTCAAGTGTAACTTTTAAAAATATGTATTAATTCCTGTCAATAATAGATATCCTGATTCAACTACAAAGTGAACCAGGAATCACAATCAAATGTAATCACAAGTTGTATGTACACAATTTATAGATAGTATCTTTGTATTGACATCTATTCTTATTGCAATATGTGTGTACGTTGTGCTGTAGTACTATGAGGTATTACTGGCTTTTCAAGCTAGGTGGTTGTTTGTCATCATGACTTCAAGTGTTTGTTTCTGGTGGAAATAATATTGGAAAGTTTCACAGTTTCTTTTTATTTGAAACAAATAAATGTCCCTCTTGATTTAAGGTAAAGTCACTTTTAGAGGGGGGTATACACAAGATTGAGCTGCTCTGGCCACGAAATCTTAACTTCTGTGTGGGCGGCAGGAAACAGTCTCCACTGCTCGCTTGCTTCACCGTGTTCTTGAGAAACAACACTGGTCGATATCTTGACCAAGGAGTATGCTACCAGCCTATGGATTCAGCAAAACTCAGACCATGTGCTGCTTTAATACGTTAGTACCACGGTCTCTGAAACAAGAAGGTTGTACCTCCTACTTCAGAACTAATTTACAATCTATTTCCACACTGAAGCTCAACACATAACAAACACTGAGTTCAGCGCTGTAGGCCAACTGCTAGCTTCTCATGTAACAGTATACATCAGTATTCCTCTCCCTAATGGTTACAACGCCTCTGCAATTCCAGCATTATTTCCTTCTATTCAATAAGATAGGTGTCATAGTACTATTTGGCAATCCCATCTAGGCCTATGCAGTTATACTCCTCTCCGACAAGTTTTTATCATGGTGGAGCAATATCTAGTCTTTGCCTCATGTTTGCTACTGAACCACACACATACAGACATAGTTTAACAATTCACATTCAATTTTCATCTAAAAGAAATCAAATATGTCTTCTTCTTCTTCTTCTTCTTCCGTCCTTAGCCACCGACCGTCTAGCTTACCACAATTCAAGGAAATATTAAACAAATACGTTGACTGGCGATGAGTTATGGCACAATTCCGATCTGCCTCTGTCCCAGGCTTTCATTAGAAAAATATGAACTGGTTCTCAACGCACTTGCTTCTACACAGTTTAATTTTAAAAAAGTTGCACTGAACCGACGCTCCTAATTGACTATATTAAATGGTCTAGCCAATAAAACCATGTTTACAAAAGCATTTGAAAAAAAGTACCCGTCCTACCGTTTCCCTTAACAACCAAAAATAGTATTTGCAGTCGACTAATCATGTTTCGCCTTACATATAATTCTAGCCAATCCAATCGGATTTAACGTGGTGGCCTCATTTCCTCTAAAGCAGTGTCCAAACACGCCATTATGAGCAAATATGATCCTGTGTTGTCAGACAACACCACTATAGTATTTTGGCTATAATTTGTTAATTATTAGACTATTTGCTTAACACCTAACATATTCTTTGTCAGCAAGTCCTAAGGCACCCAAATATATAAGTTTAATGGAGCTAAGTGGCTGCGTTCAAAATGTGTATTTTCTTCTACCACCCGTTCACTTCTATACGATGGGGTGTCTTCTGTACTGTCAGGCTAAAGTCAGGATTTCAGACGTAAAACAGTATTGGGTCATGTTTCATAATAAGCATTAACCATGTTTTTAAAAACCTAACCTCGTATTGGTAGTGTTTTTTGTCCCTGTTTATTTGAAAAAAAGAAACAAGCCTGCGTGCCTTTCGCGTGGGGTGGCATTAATTTTATATCGCGAGACTGTGGTAGTATTGCATGCGTTCCTCCGTACATCTCTCTCTCTCTCTCTCTCTCTCTCTCTCTCTCTCTCTCTCTCTCTCTCTAAGCCCGTCTGTCTTTTCGTTTACGTAGTGCATAAAATGACATAAATGTAATCTAGGTCATTACGCAGTGTGTCTATCTCAAGGTTTTCTAAGAAACACAGTACCGGTTTTATTTTTTTGAAACGCGTGTAGTTGATGCAGTAGGCTTTACTAGTAAACGTGAAAGCGTTACAATTATGCAGACGGAGCATAAAAAGGGGTTTTCTTTTTAGCTAGTATGACGTTCTATAACACAGGCGTACGCTATTGTGACCGCACTGTTCTTTTACTATTCTTCTTTCCTTTTATTGAATTAATTCGTTAGGCTTTACATTTACTTTTTAATTTAGATATGTGGATTTAGAATGTTTCACGACACCAGCCTTATATATATATATATAACCACTAAGCAAGAAAACATACCCCAAGACTTTAGGTATTCACAGTCTCCTCGCACAGGTTTCGGATGGACGAGCAATTTCGGTGCATATGCTCTCGAATCAATTTCGTCTGGGAAAGTATAATAATTCCTTCTTAAGACGGGTAAGCTGTGATATACTTGGCCTGGGAAACTAGTAATTCCTCTTCGACGGGTGTTCTGCGATACACTTGGTCTGGGAAACTGTAATAATTCCTTTTATGACTGATGATCCAATTCCTAGGTTTCCAGTCTCTGTATTTATAAAGGTCTTGAGGTCTTTGTTTCATAGATCTGGAAAAGGAGTTTGACAGGGTCCCCTGGAGCAAACTTTGGGACTGTTTGGCAAAGAAGAACATTCCAGCACCTCTGATTCATGCTATACAGAGCTTCTACAAGTCTGCAGAAATTATGTGAGGACAGCAAACTAAAAGTCAGAAGAATTCAGGACCACCACAGGTGTAAGACAAGGTGATATCCTGTCACTTTATCTTTTCATACTCCTCATGGACGATGTCATCAACGCATGTAAGGAGAGAACAAGAAAGTATTCAGTGGGGTACTGGAAGATGAGACAGGTCTGTATTTCAGAGCTGGCATTTTGTCGTGAGAAATTCTAATCCACATATATAAATTATCAAGAAAATGTAAAGCCTAACACATAAATTCAATAAAAGGAAAGAAGAATGGTAAAGAACAGTGCTGTCACAATGACTGTACTCGAAATCCCCCTTGTTTTCTACTTCGTCTGCAATTTGGAACGTTTCACGTTGATAGTAAAAGCCTACTGCATCAATACACGCTTTCTACGATAAAACGTGTACTGCATTTCTAAGAAAAACCTTGAGATACGCAAGCTGACCTATATTTAATATTCCATTCATGTCATTTTATACACTAAGTTAACATAAACGAAAAGACAGATGAACTTAGGATAGAAAGAAAGGGAGGGCTGAAAGCCGGAACGCATGCAACACTAACACGCGTCTCGCTATACAATTACTGCCATCACGTGTGTAAGGCCACATGCACTAACTTTTTTTCAAATCGACAGTGATAAAAAACACTACCCATACGAGAGTTAGGTTTAAAAACTTACAAAACGCTTATTAGGAAACATGACATTCTACTGTTTTATGTCTAAAATCCTGACATTAGTCTGACAGTACAGCAGGACACGACTATCCTAGAAAATACATATTTTGAACGCAGCCACTTAGCTCCCTTAAATTTGTATATTTGGGTTCCTTAGGACTTGCTGACAAATAATATGTTAAGTGTTACGCAAATAGTCTAGGAATTAACAAATTATAGCCAAAAGAAATAGTGAGGGTGTCAGACAACACCAAAATCAGAATCGCACAGTGGCAGATTTTGAAACCACCATTGTACGGGAAATAGGTCCCCATGTTAAATCCTATTTGATTGGATAGAAGTAAATGTAAGGCTAAACACGATTAGTCGGGCTACAAATACTAATTCTTTGTTGTTTGGGGAAACAGTAGTAGAGGTACTTTTTTGAAAAGCTGTGTAAACATGGCACGATTGGTTAGACCCGCCAATATAGGCAATTAGAAACGTCAGTTCAGCACCACATTTTCAAATAAACTTTCTAAAGCAACAGTGCGTTGAGATTCAGCTTATATTTTTCTAAATAAAAGCCTGAGACAGCGGCAGGTCGGATTTTGTGCCATATTCATTGCCAGTCAACGTAATTGTGTATTATTTCATGAATTGTGGTAAGCTTGAAATATTTGATATCTTTTTAATGAAAATTGAATGTAAATTGATAATTTATGTCTGTATATGTGTGTAGTTCAGTAGCAAACATGAGGCAAAGCCTAGATATTGCTCCAACCTGAACAGAACGTGTCTGAGAAAAGTAAAATTGCATGGAATTGCCTAACAGTACACTGACACCTATCTTATTGACTAGAAGGAACTAATGCTGGAATTGCAGAGGCGTAGTAACCATTAGGGAGGAGTATACTGGTGTAAATTGTTTCAGATGAAGATAGCAGTTGGCCTACCGCTCTGAACTCAGTGTTTGTTATGTATTGTGTTCAGTCTGGAAATAGATTATAAATTAGTTCTGAAATAGGAGGTACAACCTTCTTGTTTCAGGGACCGTGGTCCTAAAGTTATTGAGCAGCACCTGGTCTGAGCTTTGCTGAATCTAGAGGCTGACAGCATACTCCTGGGTCCAGATAGTGACCAGTGAGGTGTCTCCAGAACACAGGGAAGATATCCAGCAGAGGAGTCTTTTCCTGCCGCCATCACGAAAGATAAGCTTCTGTGGCCAGAGGAGCTCAACATTATGTGTCCCCCTCTAAAATTGACATTATAATAAAACAGAGGGAAAATACATTGTGTAAATTGATAGGAACTGTGAACTTTTCCCCATACTATTTCCAAGATAAACAAACACTTGAAGTCATGATGACAAATAACAACATAGCTTGAAAAACAAAACCAGTATTACCTCATAGTACTACTACACAACTGACACACATAGGAGAATATTAATAAAATATGTCACTACAAGGTTCATATTTATAAATTATGTACATATAAATTGTGATTACAATTGATTGTGATTCCTGGTTCACTTTGTAGTTGAATCAGGATATATATTAGTGAAAGTAATTAATACATATATATTTGAATCTTTACCATTGACTCATTTAAAATAGTCTTATAGAGTGTTAAATGTGTGTGAGTGTCACAGTGTTGTCAAGTGTTGTGGAATAAACTAAATTGTTTATCTGTCTGTTGTTGTTGTGACTTACACTTCATCATTTACATAACCCTAGACATTCAACGTAGTCATCACAATATTCCAGAATAATTCTGACTGAGGTATACATGTGGTAGCAAGTAAGGTTATCTGTAAAACACTACACCTATTAGATACAGATACCTTCCCAGCTGATCTCAGTCAGTACACTAAGTCCCCTATAAGTATTTATATCATCCCCCTTTACCACACATTTGCTGATGATGTAGCCCTGATTACTAAATCAGATGCACATCTCTAATCCAACCTGCAAGTCTGGTAGGAAGAGCTGGAGAAGAGAGGGATGGTCATAAGCAGCTCTAAAACAAAATCCATGGTGATATCACAAGAAGAAAGAAGACATCAGATTAAGCTGGGAGAACAGGTCCTGGAGCAGGTCGACCACTTTAAATATCTCGAAGCTATTTTAAACAGAAAGGGAGGCATCAAAGAAGAGTTGGTCACTCGAAAAGCAGCAGCTGGAAGACTTTTTCAGGCCATAAATCGAGGATTTCTCAGCAAGAGAGAGGTTGGTAAGAAAACAAAAATGGCTGTATACCGCTCCACCAATGTCCCAGTCTTGACATATGGATGGGAGTCATGGGCAATGACTACAACCCACAAAAGCCAGACCCAAACCTCAGAAATGAGGTATCTGAGGAAGGTGATTGAAGTAACAAGAAGATATATGGTCCCCAACCAGACGATATGTCAAGGCCTAAAATACTACCGCCTGCATACCTAAGTAGAACAGTCCCAACCAAGATGGTTTGGCCATGTCTGCAGAATGGGAGAAGATCGGCTACCACGACAAGCATGGGAAGCAAAGAGCCAGGGATCCAGACCCCCAGGATGACCCAGAGTCCGCTGGGAGGAAAACATTAGACAATCTTTGAAGGACCGAGGACTAGAATGGAACCAGGCCAGGAGGAAGACAGCCGATAGGATAGTCAGGTGCTCTCTCTTCCAAACCTCTACACCTCACGGTAGAAGGGGAACGACTAAGTAAGTAAGTAAGTATTTATAAAAAGTAATTTTAAGGTTTTAAGTTTCCCAAATACTTCGATCTGTCAATTATAATATGGAATTCTAGGTCCAATCCTTCTCTTTCTGGAATTTTGAGAGTTGCTCGTTTGAAGTTGCGAAGTTGTCTGTTCTGTGTCTCTAATTTCGCTAGATTTTATTTTCAGTTTCCAGTTCATATCACAGATTGTACTTCCCAGCAAACTTGCCAGTGAGATTCATTGTGTTTTCCTGCTCTTACTTCAATCAAATCGTGAGCTCTTTTTCGCACTAAGTGGATTGGGGTGTTTAATTTTTTAAAAACTCACGTCTTTAAAATATTAAATTTAATATTCCCTCGCGTGACCTCTTTATAATCCTGCGGTAATATTTCCGGTGACATCTTGTGCACTCTCACAAACAACATGTGGCTATGTTTGCCTGGCGTAATGTCTTCCGCCAAGATTTCTACCCAGACAGATTATCTGTGATAATGATACAGACATGGGCCAGCGGATGCAATAATCTAATTATCACCCATCCTACAGACGGCTTTTTTTGCGTGTTCGTGCGCTATACCGCCTTGGGTAAACACCGTCATCAGCTTTTCATCCGGGGTCATATGATGGACCGACATGTTTCAAAGGGTTATCAGACTAAGAGAATAAGATAAATGTATTACCGCTGACCGGTGATAATGACCGGGTATTGTTACGATAATACCCTAGTTCACCTAACGGAACGTAAATAAGTCTTCTTCTTCCTCGTTCGCCCTGAAAAGGACGGTGGTTGCGTTGTGTCTGTTTCCAACGTAGCTGTGATATCTGCACCTTTCGGTCGACACATCCGACTTCTGCACGGCATTTTTTAGGACCGGGTTTGCCTTCCCATTGCGATCCGTACTCGCTCAGCCAGCCTGCACAGCTGCAGACTGTTTCCAGGACCACCACGTGGAGGTGGAGCACGGTCTTGACCAGCTCTGGTTCGCTGGTCCTGACGCAGGCAGTCAAGCTATGAGTCGCTGACTGCGGTCTCTATTGCTGCGTCTTGAGGTCCCGTAAATAAGTCTGAGAAGTGGTAAAGCAAAAATGTAGGAGATAAAGATAGTCCCATAGCAGATACTTCCGTTTTGTCACAATTCTCAGACAATAATAGGGGCCCACAGAAATAGCTGAGGCCTCAGTTGAACTGTCCAAGGGCCTGTTTTCTATTACCACTAAATTATCAGCGTTGAGTGTTTGATAAAATATGAGCCATCTCTAGCGTCTTATTCTCATGTCGTGTTCATTTCATTTGTTTGAAAGTATTATCATAACTAACAAGTTATGAAAAAGTTGGAAGAAGTCGAAGATTACGCCCCAGATAGGCTCCACCACTCGCATAGCCATAGCTCACCCCAAAGAAATCCTAAACTCGCCACTGCTCAATGGTTTACATTGGGTTGCTGCTATAAGCAATACGTTTTCATTTCCTTTTTGTCTGATCACTTCTGCGTTAAAAATGGTGGGGAGAAATAGTTTTTGTGTCACATCACGTTTGCTCAGGATTTATTGAACGCTTCCATCTATATTCCTCTCAGGCATTGGTATCAAACGTAGGACTAACAGAGATGGATGTATGAGAAGATGCATCCGTGGTGTATACAACCAGCGCGCAACAGGAACAATTAGCACTCATACCCTTCGACATTTGCTGAGGGAGACTGAGCACCTATGGGTTTGCCCAGAGTGCAGTGACGTCGATTCTGATCAATAATAACAGTCGACAACTAAAATGTGACGGTAAATAATTACATTGTGCTCTTTCTGTTGCACGTCCTGATGACGTCAATCATTCTCATGTGCTCATTTTATTCTTTCTATTCCATTCCATTTTAACTTCATCGGATCTTTGTGGTCAAACTAATCCTGACTTATGGTCATCGGATCTTTGTGGTCAAACTAATCCTGACTTATGGTCATCGGATCTTTGTGGTCAAACTAATCCTGACTTATGGTCATCGGATCTTTGTGGTCAAACTAATCCTGACTTATGGTCATCGGATCTTTGTGGTCAAACTAATCCTGACTTATGGTCATCGGATCTTTGTGGTCAAACTAATCCTGACTTATGGTCATCGGATCTTTGTGGTCAAACTAATCCTGACTTATGGTCATCGGATCTTTGTGGTCAAACTAATCCTGACTTATGGTCATCGGATCTTTGTGGTCAAACTAATCCTGACTTATGGTCATCGGATCTTTGTGGTCAACATCGGATCTTTGTGGTCAAACTAATCCTGACTTATGGTCATCGGATCTTTGTGGTCAAACTAATCCTGACTTATGGTCATCGGATCTTTGTGGTCAAACTAATCCTGACTTATGGTCATCGGATCTTTGTGGTCAAACTAATCCTGACTTATGGTCATCGGATCTTTGTGGTCAAACTAATCCTGACTTATGGTCATCGGATCTTTGTGGTCAAACTAATCCTGACTTATGGTCATCGGATCTTTGTGGTCAAACTAATCCTGACTTATGGTCATCGGATCTTTGTGGTCAAACTAATCCTGACTTATGGTCATCGGATCTTTGTGGTCAAACTAATCCTGACTTATGGTCATCGGATCTTTGTGGTCAAACTAATCCTGACTTATGGTCATCGGATCTTTGTGGTCAAACTAATCCTGACTTATGGTCATCGGATCTTTGTGGTCAAACTAATCCTGACTTATGGTCATCGGATCTTTGTGGTCAAACTAATCCTGACTTATGGTCATCGGATCTTTGTGGTCAAACTAATCCTGACTTATGGTCATCGGATCTTTGTGGTCAAACTAATCCTGACTTATGGTCATCGGATCTTTGTGGTCAAACTAATCCTGACTTATGGTCATCGGATCTTTGTGGTCAAACTAATCCTGACTTATGGTCATCGGATCTTTGTGGTCAAACTAATCCTGACTTATGGTCATCGGATCTTTGTGGTCAAACTAATCCTGACTTATGGTCATCGGATCTTTGTGGTCAAACTAATCCTGACTTATGGTCATCGGATCTTTGTGGTCAAACTAATCCTGACTTATGGTCATCGGATCTTTGTGGTCAAACTAATCCTGACTTATGGTCATCGGATCTTTGTGGTCAAACTAATCCTGACTTATGGTCATCGGATCTTTGTGGTCAAACTAATCCTGACTTATGGTCATCGGATCTTTGTGGTCAAACTAATCCTGACTTATGGTCATCGGATCTTTGTGGTCAAACTAATCCTGACTTATGGTCATCGGATCTTTGTGGTCAAACTAATCCTGACTTATGGTCATCGGATCTTTGTGGTCAAACTAATCCTGATGGTCATCGGATCTTTGTGGTCAAACTAATCCTGACTTATGGTCATCGGATCTTTGTGGTCAAACTAATCCTGACTTATGGTCATCGGATCTTTGTGGTCAAACTAATCCTGACTTATGGTCATCGGATCTTTGTGGTCAAACTAATCCTGACTTATGGTCATCGGATCTTTGTGGTCAAACTAATCCTGACTTATGGTCATCGGATCTTTGTGGTCAAACTAATCCTGACTTATGGTCATCGGATCTTTGTGGTCAAACTAATCCTGACTTATGGTCATCGGATCTTTGTGGTCAAACTAATCCTGACTTATGGTCATCGGATCTTTGTGGTCAAACTAATCCTGACTTATGGTCATCGGATCTTTGTGGTCAAACTAATCCTGACTTATGGTCATCGGATCTTTGTGGTCAAACTAATCCTGACTTATGGTCATCGGATCTTTGTGGTCAAACTAATCCTGACTTATGGTCATCGGATCTTTGTGGTAAAAATAATCCTGACTTATGGTCATCGGATCTTTGTGGTCAAACTAATCCTGACTTATGGTCATCGGATCTTTGTGGTCAAACTAATCCTGACTTATGGTCATCGGATCTTTGTGGTCAAACTAATCCTGACTTATGGTCATCGGATCTTTGTGGTCAAACTAATCCTGACTTATGGTCATCGGATCTTTGTGGTCAAACTAATCCTGACTTATGGTCATCGGATCTTTGTGGTCAAACTAATCCTGACTTATGGTCATCGGATCTTTGTGGTCAAACTAATCCTGACTTATGGTCATCGGATCTTTGTGGTCAAACTAATCCTGACTTATGGTCATCGGATCTTTGTGGTCAAACTAATCCTGACTTATGGTCATCGGATCTTTGTGGTCAAACTAATCCTGACTTATGGTCATCGGATCTTTGTGGTCAAACTAATCCTGACTTATGGTCATCGGATCTTTGTGGTCAAACTAATCCTGACTTATGGTCATCGGATCTTTGTGGTCAAACTAATCCTGACTTATGGTCATCGGATCTTTGTGGTCAAACTAATCCTGACTTATGGTCATCGGATCTTTGTGGTCAAACTAATCCTGACTTATGGTCATCGGATCTTTGTGGTCAAACTAATCCTGACTTATGGTCATCGGATCTTTGTGGTCAAACTAATCCTGACTTATGGTCATCGGATCTTTGTGGTCAAACTAATCCTGACTTATGGTCATCGGATCTTTGTGGTCAAACTAATCCTGACTTATGGTCATCGGATCTTTGTGGTCAAACTAATCCTGACTTATGGTGACCATCATTGGATCTTTGTGGTCAAACTAATCCTGACTTATGGTCATCGGATCTTTGTGGTCAAACTAATCCTGACTTATGGTCATCGGATCTTTGTGGTCAAACTAATCCTGACTTATGGTCATCGGATCTTTGTGGTCAAACTAATCCTGACTTATGGTCATCGGATCTTTGTGGTCAAACTAATCCTGACTTATGGTCATCGGATCTTTGTGGTCAAACTAATCCTGACTTATGGTCATCGGATCTTTGTGGTCAAACTAATCCTGACTTATGGTCATCGGATCTTTGTGGTCAAACTAATCCTGACTTATGGTCATCGGATCTTTGTGGTCAAACTAATCCTGACTTATGGTCATCGGATCTTTGTGGTCAAACTAATCCTGACTTATGGTCATCGGATCTTTGTGGTCAAACTAATCCTGACTTATGGTCATCGGATCTTTGTGGTCAAACTAATCCTGACTTATGGTCATCGGATCTTTGTGGTCAAACTAATCCTGACTTATGGTCATCGGATCTTTGTGGTCAAACTAATCCTGACTTATGGTCATCGGATCTTTGTGGTCAAACTAATCCTGACTTATGGTCATCGGATCTTTGTGGTCAAACTAATCCTGACTTATGGTCATCGGATCTTTGTGGTCAAACTAATCCTGACTTATGGTCATCGGATCTTTGTGGTCAAACTAATCCTGACTTATGGTCATCGGATCTTTGTGGTCTAACTAATCCTGACTTATGGTCATCTTATGGATCTTTGTGGTCAAACTAATCCTGACTTATGGTCATCGGATCTTTGTGGTCGGATCTTTGCGGATCTTTGTCAAACTAATCCTGACTTATGGTCATCGGATCTTTGTGGTCAAACTAATCCTGACTTATGGTCATCGGATCTTTGTGGTCAAACTAATCCTGACTTATGGTCATCGGATCTTTGTGGTCAAACTAATCCTGACTTATGGTCATCGGATCTTTTGTCATCGGATCTTTGGTCAAACTAATCCTGACTTATGGTCATCGGATCTTTGTGGTCAAACTAATCCTGACTTATGGTCATCGGATCTTTGTGGTCAAACTAATCCTGACTTATGGTCATCGGATCTTTGTGGTCAAACTAATCCTGACTTATGGTCATCGGATCTTTGCGGTCAAACTAATCCTGACTTATGGTCATCGGATCTTTGCGGTCAAACTAATCCTGACTTATGGTCATCGGATCTTTGCGGTCAAACTAATCCTGACTTATGGTCATCGGATCTTTGTGGTCAAACTAATCCTGACTTATGGTCATCGGATCTTTGTGGTCAAACTAATCCTGACTTATGGTCATCGGATCTTTGTGGTCAAACTAATCCTGACTTATGGTCATCGGATCTTTGTGGTCAAACTAATCCTGACTTATGGTCATCGGATCTTTGTGGTCAAACTAATCCTGACTTATGGTCATCGGATCTTTGTGGTCAAACTAATCCTGACTTATGGTCATCGGATCTTTGTGGTCAAACTAATCCTGACTTATGGTCATCGGATCTTTGTGGTCAAACTAAACTAATCCTGACTTATGGTCATCGGATCTTTGTGGTCAAACTAATCCTGACTTATGGTCATCGGATCTTTGTGGTCAAACTAATCCTGACTTATGGTCCTGACTTATGGTCATCGGATCTTTGTGGTCAAACTAATCCTGACTTATGGTCATCGGATCTTTGTGGTCAAACTAATCCTGACTTATGGTCATCGGATCTTTGTGGTCAAACTAATCCTGACTTATGGTCATCGGATCTTTGTGGTCAAACTAATCCTGACTTATGGTCATCGGATCTTTGTGGTCAAACTAATCCTGACTTATGGTCAATGCATCATCAACAACTTTTAAAATAGGTTTTCAGTTTAACAGTCACGGTGCAATGAGTACAGTTTCCGCATTTTCACGAAAATGTGCCATTAAAAAAAAAAAACAATCAACAAAGCTTGCGCGCTTCTTTAGAAGAATTTTCAATTTATTTTTCTCGTTGTAATGCGCGCCTTTTTATTATTTTTTAGAAAATCTGGCAGATTTTTTTTTTCATTATTGGGTAAAGGAACTTTCACTTAGACATTTAGTATAGAGGGGTTAGTGAGGAATAAGGAAGATAAATGAGGTACAGATTTCATTGATTAAGGTTTTTATAGCTAATATTCTTGGCGGCTTGCATAAAGCATACATGTACACTTGCAGTTTCACAATCAGTCAACCCCCCATTAAAGAAATATTCATTTTAACGGATAAGTCCACTTTAGGACAAAAATGCCAGCTGTTTTTTTTATTTTCTTAACCAGCGGCACTTGGGCTTTCAGCCCTTCGGCCCAATGACTTGCCATTGCGAGGCTGGGCAACCTGTGGACTTTCCTTCCAACCCGGTCAGGAGCTTCGCTCCTTCCCATCCACAGAGGGTTTATCTCAGGATCCGTTCAGGTTATTCAGTCAAAATCCCGGTCGATGACACTACTTTAAATGCACACGCCTGGGCTTGAACCTTCAACACCTGATCGTCAGCGCTATGTGGTAACCATCACACCAGCGCGGCTCCCGTAGCTGTTTAAAGAGAGACCATAGGTTACTGTGTCCAGTACGCTCTGTACCATTTACTGTTCGTGCGGTACATCATCATCATCATTATTTACCCTGTCTAATTTTGATCTTCATTCTTTCTCTTTTAATTTCTAAGTTTTCTAGTACCTTTTTATTGATTTCCGTCTCTTTCCATGGGATGCGACTTATTCTTTTATATATTCGCATCTCCACAGCCTCAGTTCTTTCCACCTATTGCTTATTCATTGTCCACGTTTCTACACCATACAGTAATAATGAAGAATGAATATATATATATATAATTTGATTATTCTCAGTTTTACTTTGTGAGTTAATTGTTCAAAGTGTTATTCAGACAGTTGGTTCCCTTGTGGCGACTTCACGCGTTGGAAGGTTTCAGCCAGAGCCGGATTAACGTAGTAGCACAAGTAGCATATGCTACGGGCCCCGCGCTTTTAGGGGCCCCGCGAGAATAAATATGTACATACTTTTTTGGTCATCTTCTAATACGAGCGTTGATGGGAAGGAGCGAAGCTTCTGACCGGGTTGGAAGGAAAGTCCACTGACCCCCCAGCCTCGCAATGACATGTCATTTGGCCAAAAGAGCTGGAAAGCTCGAGTGCCGCTAATTAGAGAGAAGAAAAAAAATACGAGCGTTAAACCAATGATCTTGTGATTTATGCCATTTTTAGCGCCTTTTCATTTGGTGTCACGAAATTGTGAGAGAAAGAGCATAAGAGGGTGACTTAGTGTGACTCTTCATTATTTTAATGTTAACTGTTTGCGGACGGAACCCATTTAAGTGGCGTTGAAAATTTGGTCACGTTTGGACGGAAGCCACTTTTTTGGCTCTAGGCGACTGCCCTTCTATATTTGTTTCGTTCTTTGTGAAATGAATTTGCATTAACAATAAAAACTAGAATTTAGGAAACGGAAACTTCCTGTTTTAATTGAGGTATATGGCGTGCTCGCACTCTCTTTCGATCTGGATTAAAATTTCTTGATTTGTAAGGTTAGAAAACTCAAAAAATGAGTAGTAGACACAGAGATATTGGACGTAATTATGCTTCTGGAAGTGAAAAACGTAAAGCGAAGGAAGAAAAAGAAAGAAGAGATCAACTTGTGATATCAAAAACACGTAAGCTGACAGAATATTTTGATGTTCATGATGGTGGTACTCTAACCGCTGAAGCTGGAAGTACAGGAACAACTAGTACTAGTGCAGGCTGTGCAGCAGAAAACATACAACAAAACCCAGTATACACTGAGTCTGAATGTGAAAGAATAAGTGAAACGAAGAAGTACTCTAATGATATTAGTGACTAGCCGAACAATATAGATGACTGTGAGCGTGTATATTGCATATCCAAGGGAAGTGAAAAATGTCAACATGTTGATAGTGCCTTCTCTTCATCCGTGCGATTGTATGACACTGAAAAAAAAACTCGATACTGTCAGAAGTCTTATTTTACACATATTCATAAACTTACAAACAAGCAACATGCAAGAAAATGGTTTTGCTATTCAGAAAGTAAAGGGCGCCTATTTTGTTTCCCATGCAAGCTTATGAGTTCAGAAGGTTCATCAAAGTTTACTGTGGAAGGGTTTAATGAATGGAAAAATGCAAGCAATCTATTGCGTCGACATGAAGAAAGCTTCACACATAGACAATCTTTAATTTCACTGTTGATGCGTAAAAACAAAGGTGAACGTGTCGATTCCCATCTCGTGAAACAAATGGACATTCAAGAAAAGTATTGGCACAAACTTCTAGAGCGAATAATTGAAGTTGTGAAGTTTTTAGCAGAACGAGGCCTTTCATTTCGTGGCAGTGATGAAATTGTTGGGTACCCTTATAACGGGAATTACTTAGGGTTGTTAGAATTACTGGCCAAGTTTGACCCTTTTCTGGCAGAGCATATAAGTACTCATGCAAACAAAGGATTTGAACATACATCATTTCTATCTATAACAACGAGTGAGGAATTCATCAATCTGATTGGATCCAGCATACTGGATCACATTCTCTGTGAAGTGAAGAAATACAAGTATTATTCCGTTTCATTGGACTCTACTCCAGATATATCTAATATGGACCAGCTGACTTTGACTCTGCGCTATGTTTTGCCATCTGGACCAGTTGAAAGATTTGTGACATTTTTGGATATGGAAGGTCATAGTGCTGAACAGCTTACTAAAAGTGTACTTAATTTTTTAAAGGCAAATGACATTGATATTAAAGACTGCCGTGGTCAAAGTTATGACAACACCAGCAACATGAGTGGCAAGTTTATAGGATTACAAGCACGAATTAATTGATAATGATAACTACTATGCAAATTAAAAATGTATGTGTTCAAATATGTTTGTGTTGTTTTATCGTTTTTTTTTTAAAATATAGGGCCCTTTTCTTAACATATGCTACAGGCCCCGCACTAGCTTAATCCGGCCCTGGTTTCAGCGTGTGCCTACTGACTGAGAATAAAATGCTGCATGCTGAATCCCCACTGTCGGTCACTTCAAAATATAAAGTTAATCTATCAATCCTGAAATCTTGAAACATGTTTATTAATTTTTAGTCGAGGAAGTTGAGGGGAACTGCGGTAAGACGTGGAGTACAATGGATCGGTGTGAAAACAAATTTAGACAGGAAGACAGCACTCCGCAGTCTCAGGCTGAATCCGACATCTTCGCACGTTTTTCTCACTCTACGAAACCTCCCTTTACACCTAAACCTGGGGCTTCTCATGCCCTGGAACTGTATATCAAGAACACCATCCATGACATTCAGCAGCTCGGCCCTCGTAGATTGCATTTTTCCAATCTCACTTCTGCAGAGTCCCGTGCTCTCTCCCTTCGTCGCCGTAGAGACGACATTGTCATCAGACCGGCTGACAAGGGAGGAGCCATTGTCGTCTGGCAGAAGGACTTATACCTAAGTGAAGGTAAAAACCAGTTGACCAATGGCTCTTTTTACAGGTCCAGGACCAGCGATGCAACTGTCTCTAACAATCGCATTGTACACAACACTATTAAACAGCTCATCACCAGTAAGGCTCTTCCTCCCCACGCATCTCGTCTTAGGATTCATGAAAGTTTTTTGGGCAAGCCTGTATTCTACATGCTCCCCAAAATTCATAAGACCGACAACCCTGGCAGACCTATTGTCTCGGTCTGTTCCTGTCCTAAAGAACACATTTCTGACTTCCTCGATAGCATTTTTCAGCCTATCGTTGAGAATCTTCTCTCCTTTGTCAAAGACACTAATCATGCTCTTATAACTTTCTCCTCTATCCGACTCTCAGCAGACCGCTCCTACCGTCTTTTCTTGTTAGACGTCTGTTCTCTGTATACCTCAATTCCCCACTCTGATGGTCTCCGAGCTCTTCGGTTTTGTCTTGACCAGCGCACTTGTCCTTCTATATCCACTGACACTCTTCTCCATCTTGCTGAACTGGTCCTTCAACTGAATTCCTTTGAATTCAATGGTCAGTTTTTTGACCAAATTAGTGGTGTTGCCATGGGAAAGAAAGATGGGTCCTAGCTATGCCTGCCTGGTCATGTGCTACTTGGAGCATCAGATATGGCAACAATACTCCGGTCCTTTCCCCGGGTTTGCCGCAGATATATCGATGATGGCATAGGTCTCACAGATATGTCCGAGACTGATTTATCCCGCTTCATCGACTTTGCCAACCACTTCCACCCCACCATCAAGTTTACCTCCCTCATCACCACAGTATCTGTCAACTTTCTTGACATTACTATTACTATCACGCCCTCCGGGCTTAATACCTCAGTATACTACAAGCCGACAGATGCCCATAATTACCTTCTGTATACCTCCTCTCATCCTCGGGCTTGTCGTGACTCCCTTCCATTTTCACAACTTCTCCGCCTCCGCCGTTTGTGCCTAGACGACGATGACTTCCACTTCCGAACCAATGAGATGTTGGATTTCTTCCGTAGCAGACTTTATCCGGAACATGTTCTCACCTCTGCCCTTCAACGTTTTCTCCCTATCTCTCGTCAGGAGGCCCTCAAACAGCACTATAAATCCAGATCGGATAGAGTCAAATTAATCTTGACCTTTCACCCTCACAGTACTGCAGTCAAACAGATCCTTTTCCGCCACCTACCTATCCTCCAAGCAGAGTCTGTGACCCAAGAAGTATTCGGTGAAGCACCTTTGGTGGCATATAGACGCGACAAAAACCTGAAGGATCTTCTTGTTCACAGCCGTCTCCCAAAGGAGAATGGCACTCACTTTGGCACACTACCCTGTGGTCGGACACGATGCAACACGTGCAAGTATGTCATCTCAACCCACTAGGTGTCTTTTCCTGAGGCTACGTAGATCATCACTAGTAGCTTCACGTGTGAGTCGCGCAATGTCATTTATACGATCATATGTAAACGTTGCTGCAAAACCTATATTGGCCAAACAGGCAAACGACTTGGGGACAGATTTAGCCAGTGTGACCGCATGGCTTACTACACTAGCATTCATACGTGCTATAATGGTACATATAGAAATGACAGCCATTAAAAAGCAGATAAGGCATTTTCGCACAAAAGGCAGTGTCATTAAAGTTCAGTTGGCAGTCACTGCTCTGAGAGGGCAAATGTGGGGCAGTCCCAGATAATAATAATGAATGGGTTTTATGCGCGGAAAGTGTGAAATGAATGTTGTGTGATCTTGGGTTTTTGTTATCCAATTGTTAAGGTGGTAACAACTGAAAAAGTCGCTCAGCCTAGGAACTGCCCAGCATCACGCAACAAACCAAGTAAACGAACGGAAGAAATGAGCATTAAGACCTACAAGCTGAGAGAGCCAGAAATTAAGACCAGATATCAGGGGCTTATTGCTACAGCGGTGAGAAACACAGAAGAACAACCTGATGACTTGGAAACCCTGTGGCTTAAATTAAAGGACATCATAAAGACAGCTGCTGCAGAAGCACATGGTGAAGTCCGACTTGGGAACAAGAGAAAGAGGAGACCTTGGTGGACAGAGGAAGTCAAAAAGAAAATAAGAGAGAAGAAAATGGCATGGAAACAATACTTAGGAGCTAAAAACACAGCAGGACAAATAGAGAAATATAGAGAATATGTGATACTCAGAACAGAAGCAAAGAACAAGGTGCTAGCAGCAAAAATGGTCCTGGGAAGAATTTGGAGAAAAGCTAGAAAAAGATGCGCAAGAAATGTTGTTGTTGTTTTGATGAGGTGATGGGTGGAGAGCGAACACTTAACAGCTGACCGTTATTGCCTCTTCTCGTTCCATCTTGGTCTACCCTGTTCAACCTGGAATTTGGTTATAATTGGGGTATTTAGTGTCATTTTATTTTTTAATTTTGTATTCAATTTAAGTAGCTATTGTCTTAAGCAGTTGCTGATTTTAATTTATATTAGTATTTGTCCATTTTATTTTCTATTTTGTATTGTTTCTTGATAACTATTGTCCTTTACACTTGGTTTTACTTTGTATTAGTATTTGTTCTTTTTGAGTTGTTGGTTGTTTTTTAAAAATTAATTCCTTGTTGTCTTTCCTTGTCCTATGAGTAGTTAGTAGGTTTTTTTTTATTTTGTGTTTTTGTTGTTTTGTTACTAACCTTATATGTTTTCCTTTGTTTTATATATATATCTTTTAAGTATTGATTGGGCATCTCTTGGGGCATCTATACTTAAAACCTTATCACCTGTCAGGTCTATATTGTGATTTCTATAGTAAGTTTTTAGTTCTAACCTTTGTTGTTCATACTTTTTACAGTGGATCAGGTAGTGGTCTATGTCATTCTCTTCCTGGCACATTTTGTACCTAATTGTTTCCACTAAGTATGGTAAAAGTACCTCAACTTGTTCTTTGATAGTTTCTTCTAGGTTGCTTTTGTTTTCCTGTTGCATTATGTTCTTTTTGACCACTTTCCTATTTTCATCCAATACTACATTCACTTCTCTCCCTATGTTAATCTCCTGTCTTTCACTTTCCATTCTATTTAGTATTATTTCATTTTCTTCAATCAGTACAGTCAGTTTAGCTACATCTTGGGAAATTTGGTGCTGTATGGCTTTCACTTCTTGAAGCAATGCCTCTGCACTTTTCTGCGCATTCACATTTTCCAATGTTGTAGCTGAACTGTCTGGCTGGCTGTTTTCTTTTGTTTTGTTAGTTACTTTCTGATCTTTTTCTTTTGACAGCTGCGTTTTAATAGTTTTAATTTCTTCTTTTACAGACTTGATTTCTTCTGCCACTTTATTGTTTGTGTTTTTTGTGTTTTCTTTTATTTCTTTAATTACTGTTTTGAAAGGGGTTTTGGTTGTATAGCTTCCTTCAGTGCTTTTTTGGTCTGTTGGTAAAATGGGCAGCCCTGCAACCTGGCGCTGTGGTTCCCTTTGCAGTTAATGCATTTTCTGTTTTCGTTGCCTTTTTTATAGTCAGTATCTGACTTAGCCTTTTCGCACTGGGTAAAGGGGTGCGAACTGGCACAAAACCTACATACTGCCTTCCCCCTGCAACTGTGTCGACCAAGGCCAAACTTCATGCAGTTGGAGCACTGCAGAACTGGGGGAATGAAGGCTTCTGTGTTTTTTTGTGCTTTCCCAAATAGTACTGTCTTGGGGGGTTCGCTCCCTTCTGTGGTTATTACTATCACTGGGGTTACTATACTCCCTTTTACTGTTACTCGTTTTCAACGTGTACCAGCTTTAAATCTGGGTTTTGCTTGGCCAGGGTCTTTGAAACTTCCTCACCTGACAGGAATGGGTTTATACCTTTAATAACACATTTTCTGGTTTCTTTTGCTGCTTTGCCCATCTTGATTTTCTCCAGTGCTGCCTTCAGTTCTTCCATCTTTATGTCTTCATCACCATTTGTTTCCTCTTCTGTGCTAGTGGTTATCATTTCTGATGCTTGACCTTGCTCACCATCAAGGAGTTCTGAGAATATTCTTTCCATCTTTCCATTACTTCCTTCGGGGCAGTAAGCAATTGGCCTTGCTTGTCCTTTATAAATTTGAGAGGGCATTGTTTTTCCTTCCTCATGTTCTTTAGGGTCATATAGAACAATTTCTGGTTGTCTTGCGCAATAAGAGGTTGTGCATGTGGCTGGCAATCTCATTTTGTGCAATAAATTGCTACAGAGACCACAGCTATGATAACTTTGAAACAGGCTTCCAGCAAGGTAGTCAGGTGTAGGTGATGGCTCTATGCCCCGTAAGAATCAACACAGAAAGTGATTGAAAGGTTATACAAAAAGTATTTTACAACAGTTCTTTACAGGGTCGAACTGGCAGTTTTATGGTCTCTCCTGGCAATAAGGGGTTGTTTACTTGACAGTTGGCTAAGCTAGATGGGGCTAGGGAAAAATGGGCCCTATTATGCAGTGGGCCCTCTGGCACTGCCACTGGTTATGTACTACATTACATGTACTATACTTTGTTTATTCACTGTATATACGCAATTTTTCTTGGTGATTCCTCTTCATCTCCCGTCATTATTATTCAAGTGACAACCGACAGTTATAGTCATTCTCCATCCTATTTGCCAGCTCAAATCATTCTCCATCCTATTTGCCAGCTCAAACTAGGATTCACTGAAGCAGTTATCACACAATTAAAATGTCATTCCAGTGAACTGTACTTAGGATTCAGTCAGTATAAATTTTTGACCTGAAATTAATCTTACCAGCACGTTAGCCTCAAAGAAAAGAAATGGCAACAAAGAGAGCGTCAAAGCGCTCGCGCGCGCGCGCGCGCACACACACACACACAAAGAAGGGCTATTTGTAATATAGGTGGATAGTATAACATCCTCAAAGGGTCCATTGTTTTCATTTTTATAACGTAGCAACTTACCTAAAGGTGTAACAAACAACTTTGACAACACAAGAACTGATATTCGGCAATACACAAACTACTTTGACAACACAATAAACTTAATTAACAGAACAAAAAAGAGAAGGCTAAGAGCCAGGGATCCAGACCTCCAGGACGACCCAGAGTCCGCTGGGAGGACAACATTAGACAATCTCTAAAGGACCGAAGACTAGAATGGAACCAGGCCAGGAGGAAAGCAGCCGATAGGATACCATGGCACTCTCTCTTCCAAACCTCTGCAACTCACAGTAGAAGAAGAACGACTAAGTGAGTAAGTAAATTAAAAAAAAAAAAATTAAAGTATTTGATCAAACTACATACTATTTTGACAGATTAGCAAACGGATTTGACATTAAATTAAACTTATTTGACAGTACAACAAACATATTTGACAATATAACAAAAGTATTTGACAATATAGCAAACATATTTGATAATACAATAAACTCATTTGATAATACAACAAACGTATTTGACAATACAGCAAACGCATTGTGGCAAAACGTCTTTGTCCATGTACTTCTGTGCCCCTCTCTCACCCCTTCATCCCCTCCGGCAGTATCACTTCTTTTCTTCATTTTCTTCATCGTCCTATTATTTGGCATATTGCATCTTCATTATTCTTGCAGTGACCGCTCACAGACTGTTTACGTTTCACTAAGTGAACATAGTATTATCAGGTTAATACGCTTATCTCTTTGAGTCAGTCACGCCAACTTTGAAAGAGACGTCAGTTGTTTGTGCAACGTGGTATCGCACGAACACCAACAGAAAGCGAGATTGCTATCTAAGGAAGCCGCCTGAGGTACGGGCGAAAACACCGGTGATAATTAGATAATCGTTTCATCTGAGCCCTCTCGGTATCAATATTGTCGATAATCTGTCTGAGGGAGGCAATATTGGAACGTAGCATCTGGACATCAAATAAGTTCACAGATTTGTATGTGAGTTTGAGAAAGTATTCATCTCATCTCAGCCCGTAACCCGTCATGGGTCGTAGGGGTGCCAAAGTATTATCCTTCAGCAACATTAGAAAAAGGTCACGATGTTATCAGCCCAGGATTTTCTCTGCCTTCCTCTTCTCCGTTTAAATGTGAAGGATCGTTTTCGAAAAGTTCATGACGCGCCCAAACCAGGCAAGCTTTCGACGTTTCACTATTGCCAAAAGTGGTTCTTGGTTGCCTGCATAGGTGTTTATCTTCTCTCTAACATAGACATTTGTTTTGTGCTCTTTATAGCAAATGCGCAAAATTCTTCTATAACATTTATGCTCGAAAGCCTGAATCCTTCCTACCCATATAGTGCAAAAGAGATTCGATTGGTTTGATTTGAGAAGCCGGAATATACATTGACTTTCATTGGAAATCCGTCGGAAATATAATCTGGGGTTTGAACTGAGAAATGAGAGATATAATCTAGCGAAATAGGAGTCAAAAATCAGACTGCATCGCAACATCAAATTAGCAAATCCCAGAAGCCAGACTAATGATTCCTAAATTATAAGTGACAGATCAGAAGTATTTGGGCAACTTTAAAACTTAAAAGTAAACCCGCATTTTAAATACGAAATCTGGATACCCAAAGGAATCAGATCACCCGTCATAAGAGGATTACTAAAGTTTCCCAGGCCAAGTGATTCGCAGAACACCCGTCATAAGAGTAAGAAGATTAGTAAAGTTTCCCAGGCAAAGTGATTCGCAGAACACCCGTCATAAGAGGACTACGAACATTTCCCAGACCAAGTGAAACCCAGAACACCCGTCATAAGAGGAATACGAACATTTCCCAGACCAAATGATTCGCAGAACACCCGTCATAAGAGGATTACTAACATTTCCCAGACCAAGTGATTCGCAGAACACCCGCCATAAGAGGATTACTATAATTTCCATGCCAAGTGCCGTGTCCATTCTAAACTTTGCAGGAAAGTGTGTTCCCAAAAGTTACTTTTGGGTAAGTGTAAACATCTATTTTACAAATGTGAATTTGACATGTTTTTCTTGCTAAGTGGCTATATATGAGGCTGGAAACCTCAACAAATGAAAATGGTTTATTCATAAACCACTACAGCAAGCGCTGGTGATTTCTTCTTGCTAGTCGTACAGAAAACCGACAGCAGAGGTGACCCCAGACTCCGACTGGAGCAGTGATGAGTGATGATTACATCACGTGTGCATCAAGTGTATCATATCATTTTGTGAGATATATGTACCTTGTTACTTGTAATTCAGGCAAATCATTGCTTTTCGCGCTGTCCAAGCACATATTTTCCCATTTTAATACCCAGAAGAATATTGGTGATTTCAAATCATCTTCCCTGAGTTACGCTGTGTATACTCAAGAATAATTATTCCAAGAGAATAACATTGTGGGTAGACAGCGAGACAATGCGCCTGTTAATTTGCAGCCCACAAATGTACTTAGCAGAGGCATTTGTTTTATTTTGTCTAAAAGATCGTGGTACTAAGCTATCAGACGGTTCGAGGAACTAAGCTATCAGACTGTGAAGAGTCATCATCACAAAAGAATCGACGAAAACCACGACTGCAGGACTCACTTATACCAGCTAAGTGCTTATAAAAGGCACCAGTAAAAGGACAGAAATATTCTATAGTTAACCCTTCTATCCAGTCTCGATGAAGACTAATTGATTTTCCATCTAAGATTCACCACCATTCTATTTATTTTAACCTGTTAAAACTAATTGATTATTAAATGTGTATCATGTTATTTTAAACTAAACAATCATAGTTGATTCAGTTATTATAAGTGTGAAAGCATACGTATGAGCAAGACATTAATAGATATATACTTCTATAGAGCTACGTCTTGTAAAAGGGAATTTCGCTGGATTTACACCAGCTGCGGGCTTGAACGGGTTATAACCATTGCTTAATTTGTCATAAAAGGCGGCGGACCGATAATAAGTTAACAATTGCTTAGCCAATACAGCATTGTTCTTGACTTCGGAAATATCTTATGAACACCACCATGTGATAGAAGCGTCTTTACCCTTCTATCTACAACTCTGCCAAGAGTAATCTTGTTTGAAGGTAGACACCTTTGACGACCCATAATCTTGATACTCTTGAGTTTTGGCCACAGGTGGACCACTACTGCAAAGCAGGGGAGGCAATCCGTGACACGTATTTTACAATATACACACTATTTTGACAAAAAAACAAAACTTATTTGACAATACAACAAACTAGTTTGATAGTACAACAAAATGTTTTGATAGTAAAATAAACATATTTGACAATACAATAAACTTATTTGACAATAAAATAAACGTATTTGACAATACAACAAAAGTATTTGACGTAACAACAACAGTATCTGACAATACATAAACCATTCTGGCAATACAATAAACTTATTTGACAATACAACAAACAATTTTGGCAGTTAAAATGTTTTTCCCCAATACAGTAAACGTATTTAACAACGCAATATACTATTTTGACAGTACAATGAACTTATTTTACAGTGCAATAACATTATTTGACAGTACAACAAACTTATTTCATAATACAGTAAACGTATTATTTATATCAAAATAAAAATATAAAAAGCATGACAGTTTTTCATTGCATTGGGAAACATAAGGAGATCAAGAGAAATTATGCCCAATACACACACAAAAGAAAAGAATCTTTTCAAATGTCAAGTCCGTCATATTGTATGGCTGTGAAACATGGAGAACCAGAAAAAACAACAACAACAAAGTTACAGACAGTCATAAATGAGTGCTGGCGTGGAATAGAAGAACTGAAATGGTATGACAAGGTCACCAATGTGGAACTGATGACAAGAACCAGACAAGTGCCACAGGAACAAAAGATGAGAAGAAGGCGCTGGCGATGGATAGGACACACACTGAGGAAACCTGTTGATAGCATTACAAGGTAGTACCTGTTCTGGAATCCTCAGGGAAATAGAGGCAGAGGTAGACAAAAAAAATAAACACACATGGAGAAGAGAGCTGGAGACAGAAGTGAAAATTATGAGGAAAACAGAAAGAACTTGAGCTGATGTGGCATGTGTTGATTGAAGGCCTATGCTCCTTAGGAAGCTAAGGGGTATTGATTGAAACGTTTTTCACAAACTCGTTTCTGAAGTATGACAACATACAATTTTATGTGACACAGCAAACATTTAATTTTATTAAAACAACGTTTAGGCCTATTCATTAGGAACAGGAATTTATTTCTGAACAAAACACATTTATTTATTTCACATTACAAACTTATTTGATAGTACACAAGTCTTATTTGATACGGTCGTATCTTATAAATATATATAAACTGTAGTACAAAATATTTTATTATTGTAAGAAATTTAGTTCAGTGGTACAAGAAACAGCTGGTGAAGAATTGAAAGTTTGAAAATAAGGAGTTTTAATTTTCTTGTGAGCTAGCGAAACACATGTCATTGCATTAGTACTATAGTAGCCTAGTGGCATGAGATGGAGAGAGTTCTGTTTATATTCTAGATCCAACTTCTGTTCTTTTTTCTGTTCTGACTTCTTTCTTATTGCTGTAATTATTTGTGTTTATAGACATAGAAAATACACATAAAAAACCTAAATGCGCCGCCCGCATAGATAATTCCAAGGTGTTTCAATCGTCTTTGGATTAGAGGCTTTTAGGAAAAAGGAAAAGTCTAATAAAATCACAGTTAGATGAAATAAGGATGTTACAGTAACAACACTGTTTTTATAATGATGTGTGACAGCTTAGGCAAGAGCGACAGGGAACTTGCTTGTGCTGACAGCCTTCAGACTTATTAGCCACATTACGAAAATCGGGTTGCCAATTTGGCTTATTTGTGAAAGTGTTAGGCTTTGTTTTGGCTTTTTTTTTGTGAAGGTGTTTGGCTGTTTTCCCTAATTTTCATCTGGCAACCCTGTACGATAATGAAAACTGCCGCCATGGATGTTGCCGTCTGCATATTAAATATGAAAGAGTCGAGATATGTGTGCAGTATTTAAAATCTTAAAGAAAAAACCTTCGTGGAACCAATTTGCTATGGTTCACCTGCACCAACCACCTCTTGAATCTCCTGGGCAAGAGAAATACGAGGAGATCAAAAGGGATAGAGAAGAATGGAGATACATTGAACGGATGGCACGGGACTGGAATGCTGGAAGTGTATTTGTTGAAGTCCTGTGCTCCAGTGAGAGCTGTAAGGTAATGAAAGAAAAATTAACCATCTTCTGTAATTACCTTCTGCTGAATTTTCCTGGTACCGATCATCTCATTTATCGCCCCCTGCTGAGTTTTCTGGGTACCAATTATCTCATATAACGCCCCTGCTGAATTTTCCGGGTACCAATCATCTCCTGTAAATTTCCCCCCCCCCCCCCCCACCCCCCTTGCTGTAATTCCCGGGCGACAATCACCTCCTTTACCAACCTGCTCTTTTTCCGGGGCCCCAGTCAGAAGAGACAGAATGCAGTAAACAGTATTATAGTTTACTTGACATTCGTGTCATAAGGAACGACTGAGAACTGTTGGGCTTAAGGCAGACAGCTTCACAGAGTTAAAAATGGCCCACTTTCTGCAGATTCCTTGCAACGTGTTAAAAAAAGTCACATGATACAACCATGGAAGATTCGAACTACCCCAAAGAGGAGAACGTATATTTGTCAAGGTTAAAGGGTTTGATGAAAGCCAAAATGGAAAACGCTGTCGGAACACACTCTCAACTGGACTTTCCTATAAATATTTTATACATTTAAAAAAAAGACTGAACACTTTATAATATTGTCATTGAAATAATAAGACTGGTTAAGTTTTGCTGTAATTATAAAGGGCTCGTGATGTTCTTTTGGAAAACGTTCGCTGCAATTCCCAAAGCACCAATTACAGGTATTGTGTGTGCAATCTATTAAGTGAAAACCAATGACAGTATCAACCTACGTAGGTATGGTTACACTTTCCCAGAAATACAAGATATTTCATTCCAGTTGAAGCACTTTTGGAGCCAAAATGTGGTAATCGATGACAAAGCATTTTTGTTTATAAAGGAAGGTGATGAAGTTAGATCGGCCTCTTAAAATACCCTGGACGAGATATTTCCCAATGCAAGTAATGAACTGAAAATACTCGGTATATAGTTAAAGAAGCAAACCCATTGGTGTCCATCATCATTATCACCACCATCATTATTACCTTTCAACAAATTCAATCCATATCACGTGCCATCCACTCAAAATCTTCAACCGAGTGGTACATTGAAAATTAGTGGCAAAGCTCTAAAACTGAAGAAAAGATAAAGTAGAAAATAGTTTGTTGACGCCCAGGGACAGAGCACATATACAATTTATGTACATGCATCTTCTATGGGCATAACATACGCTGATTTTTATGTTTTTAAAGTTATAATTTAACAATACATCTTTAGCTCTGGTAGATGAAGATGTACGTGCGTTCAGTATATATACTTCGTATATATATATATAAGTTAACATTTGTCATAGTTACTGATGCATCTGTTTATCCATTCTTGAAAGTATGGCACGTCAGTTACTAATATAGGAACGGAAGTGTCGGAGTTGCAGTTGTGTTCACCAATCACACCTCGAAGGACGTAGTTGCCGTTTCTCTGACAGCTGACCATACCGCCCCAGTCAAACTGAGAATGAAGGAGGTGGATAGTTTTATTGTTTCTTATTACATCAAGATTCAAGAATACTGGCTTAGCTTCATCATCTTCATCGCCTTCATTAACATCATCATCATTTTTCACCATCATCATCATCCGGTGCAATCTGCACAACCACGGTCGGCAGCAAAGAATTTTCAACGTTTTCTGTCTCTTGTCTTGATGGTGCACTCTGAAATGCTCTTTGGAGTCCATCTCGTGATGTTATCTTCCCACTTACATCTCTGTCTTCCTCTTGGACGCTGCCTTCAACTCTTCCTTCCATCATGGTCTCCAGCAAGGTCTTCTTCTTCTTCTTCTGAGTTCGTCCTGAAAAGGACGTTGGGTGCGTTGTGTCGCCGTTTACAGCAAAGCTGCGATATCAGCAAGGTGTTAATTCTTTGTACAGGGTATATGGCAAAATATTATAGCTGTCTAATTTTGATCTCCATTAATAATCTTTTCATCCCTTGGTTTTATAGGACATCTTCATTAGTTTTCTTCTCTTTTTTGCGAGATGCGTCCCATGAGAAAGTTATCAAAATGCTAGAAAGCATCAACATTGATAGTAAATGCTTGAGAATAATCAAGAACATGTACTGGCAACCAACAGCAGCTGTAACAATTAGCAGCCAAATAGAAAGGTTTCAGCAAGTAAAAAAGGGTATCAGGCAGGGAATTGTGATGTCACCGAATCTGTTCAATCTGTACAATGAAAGTATAATGAGATATCTAGAGGACATGCCAGGAATATCATTCGGTGGACATAATATAAACAACTTGAGATACGCTGATGATACAGTCTTAATAGCAACAAGTGAAAAGGAGCGGCAGGAAATGGTTGATACAATAGTGATAGAAAGTGAAAATAAAGGCCTCAGCCTCAATAGCAAAAAGACAGAAGTAATGGTCATCTCAAAGAAAATGGCTTCCCCAGAATGTACTATCAAAGTAAATGGAACAGTTTTAAAACAAGTCAATCAATTCAAATACCCGTGCACATTAATAACAATGGATGGAAGGTGCATCTCAGAAGTGAAGAGTAGAATAGCTCAGGCAATAGCAGCATTCTATAAAATGAAGAGTATTTTATGCAACAATTCCTTGAAATTGGAAGTGAGAAAGAGAGTTATTTAGTGTTATATAGAACCAAACCTGACATATGGGAGTGAGTAATGAGCAATTAGCAAACGCGTAGGGAAGGCACTAGAGGCAACAAAGATGTAGTTTTACAGAAGATTGTTAAAAATACCATGGACAGCCAAAAAGAGTAATGAGGATGTCCTGAAAGAGGCCAATGCGCAAAGCTTATTTCACAAGTTAGAAGTAAGCAATCCACTTTTTTTGGGCATGTTATGAGAAGAGTAAAGCTGGAATATATCGTAACAACAGGTTAGATTGAAGGAAAAAGAGATAGGGGAAGACAAAGAGAGCAAATACTGGACAGTTTGACATCGTGGCATGGAAAGAATTCGACAACAGAATTGATAAATTGTACTTGAGACAGGAAGTTGTGGAGAGACGTGATCTCCTACGCCACTAAGCATGGTACTTGAAGAAGAAATGTCCCATTTATTTATATAGCTAGATACAGGAGCGGCTCTGGCTGTTGGACTTATTTGCTTACATGCAGTTGATTTCCTTCTTATAAGCGCCTATATTATTCCTTTTAAAAAAGCATTGAGCCGCACTTCTACACGAATGAATGAAAAAAAAAATATTACCTGTAATTAAATGTGAAAACATGAATAAGTTATTTTTATAATTTTTTTTGTAAAATGCTACACTAAACATTACTTGAAGAAATTACAAAAAGTGATGATGATGATGTATAATGAATAATCAGTATATAAATACAGTTGAAAGTTATCACAATTATTCGATATTTCATCTCCGATTATAATAATAATAATCATAATCATAATAATAATAAAAGTCACCAATGAGGTAGTTGTCCACTGCTGAGTTTAAAAGTAGACTATGAGGAATGAGGTTGTAAAATCGACTTTGTTCCTACATCATTTATGAAAAGCAGCGATCCTCACGAGTATTGTTGTGTGACGTCACATTTCATAAAACCCCCGCTGCCCTATCATCACACGTCGTCACAAAAGTGTAGACCCCACTCCCCTTCTTGCACGACGTCATATGTGGACGGACCTCTAAGTAACATATCAATCCTCCTCCCCCAATCCATGGAAGCACCCAATTAATTCAGTAACTACGATAACTTACAAAACAAGCCTTGATGTTTGGGTTGCTGGTCTCCGCGTAGAGTGAGCCTACAGGCGGGTCGACTCCTTGCTGAAAACGAGACAACAGGACAGAGACCACGTCTCCAAGGACGGTCACGGAAGTGTAGAGTGGAAGACGGGAGTTGGTGGGCTTACTATTCTCTGTTGTAAAAAGAATACTTTCAGCAAAATCACAGTAGTACCACCGCTACGATCATCGTCACCACCACCATCATTATCGTAATCTTCATCATAATAATAATCATCATCATCATTATCATCATCATCAGCATAATCATCATCATCCTCATGATCATCAGCCTCCTCTCGATGATGATCATCATCGTCATCATGATCATCATCCTCTTCATGATCATCATCGTCATGATCATCATCGTCATCATCATCATCGTCATCATCATCATCCTCCACATGATGATCATCATCATCATCACCATCACCATAATCATCATCATCATCACCATCGTCATCATCATCATCATCATCATTATCACCATCGTCATCACCACTATCATCATCATCATCATCGCCATCATCATCATCCTCATCATCATCATCATCGTCATCATCATCATCATCGTCATCATCATAATCACCATCATCGTCATTATCATCGTATTCATCATCATCATCCACCTCATGATCATCATCATCATCGTCATCATCATCTTTCTTACGATCATCATCCTCCTCATGATGATGATGATCATCATCATAACCATCCACATCATCATCATCAACACTACCTTTCTGCAGTCCAAGGAGCATAGGCTTTCGACAAATTCATGTCAAGTCTTTCTGTAGAGTGCCATCCTTTCTATGTCCCTTGTGTCATCTTTATTCCTCTAATGTGTGTATTCAGTTCTGTTCTCCATGTGTTTTTCTATGTCCCTCGTGACATCTTTATTCCTCTAATGTGTGTATTCAGTTCTGTTCTCCGTGTGTTTTTCTATGTCCCTCGTGTCATCTTTATCCCTCTAATGTGTGTTTTCAGTTCTGTTCTCCATGTGTTTGTCTGTCTCTCGTGTCATCTTTATCCCTCTAATGTGTGTATTCAGTTCTGTTCTCCATGTGTTTTTCTATGTCCCTCGTGCAAATCTTTATTCCTCTAATGTGTGTATTCAGTTCTGTTCTCCATGTGTTTTTCTATGTCCCTCGTGTCATCTTTATCCCTCTAATGTGTGTATTCAGTTCTGTTCTCCATGTGTTTTTCTATGTCCCTCGTGTCATCTTTATCCCTCTAATGTGTGTATTCAGTTCTGTTCTCCATGTGTTTTTCTATGTCCCTCGTGTCATCTTTATCCCTCTAATGTGTGTATTCAGTTCTGTTCTCCATGTGTTTTTCTATGTCCCTCGTGTCATCTTTATTCCTCTAATGTGTGTATTCAGTTCTGTTCTCCATGTGTGTTTCTATGTCCCTCGTGTTATCTTTATTGCTCTAATGTGTGTATTCAGTTCTGTTCTCCATGTGTTTTTCTATGTCCCTCGTGTCATCTTTATTCCTCTAATGTGTGTATTCAGTTCTGTTCTCCATGTGTTTTTCTATGTCCCTCGTGTCATCTTTATCCCTCTAATGTGTGTATTCAGTTCTGTTCTCCTTGTGTTTTTCTATGTCCCTCGTGTCATCTTTATCCCTCTAATGTGTGTATTCAGTTCTTTTCTCCATGTGTTTTTCTATGTCCCTCGTGTCATCTTTATTCCTCTAATGTGTGTATTCAGTTCTGTTCTCCATGTGTTTTTCTATGTCCCTCGTGTCATCTTTATCCCTCTAATGTGTGTATTCAGTTCTGTTCTCCATGTGTTTTTCTATGTCCCTCGTGTCATCTTTATCCCTCTAATGTGTGTATTCAGTTCTGTTCTCCATGTGTTTTTCTATGTCCCTCGTGTCATCTTTATCCCTCTAATGTGTGTATTCAGTTCTGTTCTCCATGTGTTTTTCTATGTCCCTCGTGTCATCTTTATCCCTCTAATGTGTGTATTCAGTTCTGTTCTCCATGTGTTTTTCTATGTCCCTCGTGTCATCTTTATCCCTCTAATGTGTGTATTCAGTTCTGTTCTCCATGTGTTTTTCTATGTCCCTCGTGTCATCTTTATCCCTCTAATGTGTGTATTCAGTTCTGTTCTCCATGTGTTTTTCTATGTCCCTCGTGTCATCTTTATCCCTCTAATGTGTGTATTCAGTTCTGTTCTCCATGTGTTTTTCTATGTCCCTCGTGTCATCTTTATCCCTCTAATGTGTGTATTCAGTTCTGTTCTCCATGTGTTTTTCTATGTCCCTCGTGTCATCTTTATCCCTCTAATGTGTGTATTCAGTTCTGTTCTCCATGTTTTTTTCTATGTCCCTCGTGTCATCTTTATTCCTCTAATGTGTGTATTCAGTTCTGTTCTCCATGTGTTTTTCTATGTCCCCCGTGTCATCTTTATCCCTCTAATGTGTGTATTCAGTTTTGTTGTCCATGTGTTTTTCTATGTACCTCGTGTCATTTTTATCCCTCTAATGTGTGTATTCAGTTCTGTTCTCCATGTGTTTTTCTATGTCCCCCGTGTCATCTTTATCCCTCTAATGTGTGTATTTAGTTCTATTCTCCATGTGTTTTTCTATGTCCCTCTACCTCTCTGTCCTGTGTCGTCCACTTAAGGTATTTCCATGACTACTTTATCCCTTTCATGTCTTTATTTTGCTCCCTTCTCCAGGTGTTTTTCGGATTTCCTCCATTCTCTTTCCGTTGGGATTCCAGAACAAGGACTGCCTTGTAATGCTATCAACAGGATTTTCTAGCCTGTGTCAAATAAAACTCCAGTGTCGTCTTCCCATCTCATGTGCTCAACGATGTCGAAAAAGTAAGTCTTGTCACATTACTGGTCATTTGAAAGGCTCAGTTTTCATTTTAGGCCAATGAAAACACTAACATGTCTGTAATAACAAGGGCTGGGCTCTTAACGATTAATTAACCAATTAACATGTTAAAATATTTTAATCGATTAATTGATAAAACAAGTTTTAATCGATTATTCTAATTTTAAACAATGTTTATGTTTTTCGTTTAAATCCGAAAACATTTGCTGTGTTACAGGTTAGTGATATGAAATTTAGCAAGTATGTTCAATAAATTGTTTGGTTGTAACGTTTCAGTATTTTTATTACATTTTTAGGACTATGTTGCCTTATAACAAGTAAAATAAATAAAGTACTTAGTGATTTAAACAAAACATGTCATTTGTGATTTATTATAATTTATGAAATTTTTCGACATTAATGGATTAATCTTCGATTAAAGAAAATCGATTAATCGATTAACATTTCAAAAATCAATCTCAGCATTAGTAATTACATTTTAAATGTGCAAATGCTGTGTTCTATATCTGTTCCATGAAGCACCGTGTGGAGCACTAGTCTTCAATTAGCTCCTACCTTGCTATTCTATCCAGGGCCATCATTCAAGTTCTTTCAAAGTCCACAGCGTTCTTCTATGAGAATCGAAGCAGCGATCATCATAAAAGTGTCTTAGCACGACCAGAAAAACACTACAAAAACGTACGTCATCTGGAGTAGTCGTTCTTCGAACACTGCACGCAACTATTGAATCTATAACCCGGAACGACCCAGATATCTTTATAAATCCATCACTTCTACAATTTTTAAATCACAAGCAGTAGCAGTAGCAGCAGTAGCAGTAGTAGTAGTAGTAGTAGTAGTAGTAGCAGTAGTAGTAGTACTAGTAGTAGTCGCCCGCTTCAGTTATAATGACTATAGGAATGCGCCCCTGAGGTGACAGCCTTCAGCTGCTTCTTTCCTGGTGTTCCTATCAGAGCGTTCTTTTCTCTTCTGCTTATTGTGAGAGCTTCGTTTCGTCCAATCCGAGGTGGCGACGTAGGAAGCATCGTCGCTTGGTGCGATCAGCAGCTTCATCCTCCCAGGTTTGCTGGATTTATGTCCAGTGCAAGTATGGATCAAATAACACACAAAGGCCGTATCTAATCGATAGTAGGAGAATATGAATAATAAAAAAAATAGCATCCGAGTCCTCTGTTACGTAATTGCATTTAGTGCCGTGAGAGCGACTTCCCCCTCCTAGGTGAATATTTTTGGGTGCGCTTTGCTGTTCGTGTGTTCTATCACGGTCACTCTTACAGAGATGCGATGGCTCCATTCGGATTGTCCCTTGTTGGAATCCTTGGAGTGTCTATCACTTCTATTAATTTTCTTTTGTTTAGTGTCCTCTTTCTTTCTTTCTGTCTTTGTTTTGAGTGTCTACTACATTTATTTAATTTCGTTAATAATTTATTAGTCAGGGCTCGGGATACAAGGCAGGTGGATTTTTAAAAATAAAATTGTTTACTCAAGAACTATTGCGATAATTTCTGTAATATGGTCACCATCACCAGTAGCTTCACATGCGAGTCATGCAACGTCATATATACAATCATTTGCAAACGTTGCAGTAAATCCCCAAAAACAGGTAAACGACTTGGGGACAGATTCAGTCGGCATCTCTATGACAACTACCGGTTGGAATCTACATCAGTTGCCAGTTACTTTTATAACCCTGACCACCTGGGGTTTATGGAATCTCTTTTCGGCAAGCATGCTAAACCTTAGCCGCTTTTACGGGTAGTACCCAATTTTTGTTTTATATTCTTATGTGTCCTACTCAGATCTCACTTTCTTTCCTTTTCCCGACGAAGGCCCTGTGGCCGCAACGTTAATTATTTTCTTTGTCTTTTTTCCTCGTAATACGAATCACTGATAAAGTTGGATAACGTTGGATTTTTATTCCCGTTAATGATATCCACCAAAAGATAGATATAAGTGGATGGAAGCAGACATCATCATCATCATCAGTTGATAAGATCTCTATGGTGTTGTTTGCTCCACTGTAGTGTATGGAATGTCAACTTGACCTACGCAGTGGTGTGTAGACATGGATTGAGTGTACAATGTGCGAATGATGATAAGGGTTCGTGTTGTTGACAAATGTTCTTTTCTCACACTCATGTATGGCTGGAAGTCATCGACACCAACGACTGTGTACCTTTTCTAAAGTTTAATTGGACGTACACACTCGACAGCACAGATAGTGACAAATCACAGGTTGCCATAATACATCATAGTACAGTGGATAAATGGTCTTGCAATGTTACATGGGCACTCATGTAGAATAAGTGTATAATGGACTGTCAGTAGCCAAGCACTCAGTATCGCCCATACATATATCATCTGACTTCACTGACTGAGCACGTCAGCTTATAAACAATATTTCAGATGGCTTCTAAACCTAATCTCGTCTAGCGACGATTCTTCAACATAATGTTCAGCACATATTTTTCCATATAATAATATTGAACCGCTAGCAATGGGTTCTCATGTGTAGCAGTGATCTCTGGACTAAACAAGCGATAATACGGGCATCCCCTTTTCTCTTCTTGAAAGTCACTACATGTTTTGGTTCCAAGATGGCTTCACTCGTGAGCTGTCACTCACGTTTGGATACAGATAATGAATCTGTCCTAAAGTTAGTCATTCATAAAACATTTCATTGCTCTGTAGATTTGATCATGAACAATTGACTGCAATCTACAGGATATAGTGCTGCTAGGAATCGAAGTCGTTTTCATCGAGTCAAATATATTTTCTTAGACATTCAAATCGTAACTATCGAAAATGGTGGCTTCGATCGAGAGTTCATAAGAGTATCTTTGATTACCTTGGTATAGGAATTATGAAACTGCCATTCCTTGGCAATACGACTAAACACTGGGGTAAAGCATACACGATAGGTTAGACAACTATCACCTTCCCCACAAATACTGAGATCACTTTTTCCCCGGCGACAGGCCGACATGGAAAACACACAGTCCCTATCAGGACGAAGCCAAATCACACCACACTCTAGCGACACATCCGCCGAATAGCCTTCGACCTCTCTAGAGACAACAGAACATATAGTTCGACTTAGATATGTAAAGATATACAGATATAAGACAGACTCGTCCTACTCAGACAAACAATACACATAAATTCAGGCCATAGATATTCTGAAGCAAGAACAATCTATTATTACCCAAACAACGAATAAATCGCAGTAAAATGGATTTATCCGCGGAGTTTGATCGAAAGAGCCGACACAACTTTCAAGGGAAGTAACACAATAATGACTTTCCCTTAAGCACTATTTTGCTTTAAAAATATTTGCGAAGATAACAAGAATACCAATGTATAATATTGTAAGATATCAAAGACTGCACGTAACAGTCTTACTACACCTCCCGGGAAAAAAAAATGGAACATTTTTTTTTTCTTTTTGAAATACATCTAGGAGCAACGTACAATAGGCTCACAACGCATGAATAATGCGCAGATGAAAATATCAGGAATACCTATAACGCCTAATATGAGGCTAAGTCGACTTATGGAGCGACTGGTGAGAATGTGTCTCATAAACTGAGAGAAATTATTTCTCTACAAGTATATTTTTCCAGGAAGGTGTCATCAAAGTATAATACAATTCTGGCAATTACACAATGCCTAAAAAATTCATATCATCATTTCGTATTAGATATCTTAAATTTATGATTTATGAAGAAAAAATCATCAAAGCACAGCGGTGAATAAACATCAATGAACCGCTATGTAGTGATACAATCATTATATTATTAAATTACAAATGTGTATCTATCATGATATAGAAAAGGAACTACTATAGAACTAGACATATCAAGAAGTCTAAGCCCTAATAGTTATGTGGAATCATGTGGGCATCTTGACAGAATGTCTGCCATCACATTATCTGATCCACGAATAGCTCGCACAGAGAAATGAAAAGGTTGAAGAGCAATTGCATATCGAGTAGACCTCGAGCTCTTCAAATTCTTACTCTGTATAGCAGTAAGAGCTTTTTGGTCGGTTTCTACTATGAAATGTGCGCCTAGAAGGAATCTCTGTAGTTTGAGGATCGACCAAACCATAGCTAATAGCTCACGGTCTAAAACCGACTAATTCCTTTCTGCCGCATTAAGTTTTCTGGAAATATACATTACAGGATGCAGAGTTCCAGAGTACTCTTGCATTAGTGCCGCTCCAATCCCAGTGGATGAAGCGTCACTACGAAGAACGAATGTCTTATCTTTAGTGGGTAGCACTAAAATAGGTGGTGTTGAAAACAGTGTTTTAATCTTATCCAGAGAGCATTGGCATTCCTGAGACCAGTGGACCACATTAGGCGAACCTTTCTTTAGAAGTGTTGAGAGAGGTGCCATGATAGAGGATAGATTCTGAATGAATCTGCCATAAAATTGAATAAGACCTAACAGACTTCTCACCTGTTTTTAGTCTTAGGGATTGAGATGTTAAGTATCTTACTAGTATTATGGTCCTCTGTCTTTAGGAAACCATGACCAACTCGGTGGCCTAGGAAAGAAATTTTGCTAAAACCAATATAGGCTTTAGAGGGTTTCGCTGTCAGGTTGTGCTCACGCAAAGTAGACAGCAATTCATCTAACCCTGAATAGTGATCTTCCCAAGTATCGCTGAAAAGACAGATGTCGTCTAGATATGCAATGACATCTGACCGATAAGATAGGATTCGGCGCATCATGCGTACGAACGTAGCTGGTGCGTTCATAAGACCGAAAGGCATAAAATTCCATTGGAACAAACCTCTAGGTGTTGAAAAAGCCGTGAGAGGTTTGGCGCGTTCAGATAAAGGAACTTGCCAATATCCTTTAGACAAATCAAGTTTAGTGAAAAAATGAGATTTGGAGAGTCGAGTAAGTAGCTCTTCCAGTAAAGGCATAGGTTCGGCATCGAACTTAGTTACTTGATTCAATTTTCGATAGTCAACGCAAAGACGTATGTTATTGTCTTTTTTACGCACAATAACCATCGGCGAAGAATATGCAGAGGTGGATGGTTCGATTATTTTCAAATCTATCATCTCATCCAACTCTTTCTCGACCTGTGCTTGAAAATGTATAGGTATAGGATAAGGTCTAACCCTAATAGGAGTATGGTCAGTTAGAACAATGTCATGTTGAATGACATTCGTTTGTCCAGGGATGTCAGTGAGTACATCCTGAAATGTTTGCAACATAGTTGAAACTTGTCGCTGTTCTCCTAGAGACAAATCAGGAGAGACAGTAACGTTCTTCCATGATTCACTGGAATGAAGTGGGATCATTGGAAGAGGAAGATTTACATCTGAAAAACTTGTTTCCTCATCCTGTATCACGGACAGTGATGAGTAATGACCATGTTGTACTGGAGAATTGTCCGTTGCTTGGAAAATGGGTTGCAAATAATCCGGACGTTCATGGAATTCAGTAAGCATATTGATGTGGAAGGTTTTATGCTTCCCATCAATATCGACAATATAGTCGACATCGGAAATTTTCGATATTATATCGTACGGACCTTTCCAAGAAATAAGTAATCTGTTTTCCCTACAAGGTAGTAATACAAATGCTTTGTCACCAGGACAAAGTTGTCGTAAGCATCTCTTCTTATTGGCAAATTGCCTTGCCTTCTGTTTCGCAAATTCAGAAGAAGAAGTTGCTAATTTGCATGCTTCGATAATTTTTTTTCTCAACGCGATGACATATTCGTAGGATGACTTTGTGTCATCGTCAATATTGTCAGATGTTATGAGATCGTGAAGCAACGACATAGGGCCACGCGGACGCGCGCCAAAGACGAGTTCAAAGGGAGAAAATCCCGTATGTTCATTGGGTACCTCTCTGTAAGCGAAGAGGGCCGCAGGTAAAACTCTGTCCCAGTCTTGAGGATGATCCTCAGTTATCTTCCCCAGTAAGTTTTTAAGTGTTCTATTAAGGCGTTCGACCATACCATTAGACATTGGATGGTAGATACTACTTAAAGATCTATCTATCTGCAGAGTAGACATTACTTGAGACATGGTATCTGATATTAGTTGGGTGCCATGGTCTGACAATATTTCTCCGGGGAACCCCAGACGAGAAAATATAAGCCAAAGAGCATCTGCAATATCAGCAGTAGTAATGCTCTTCAGAGGAATAGCCTCTGGCCAACGTGTGCACATATCAACACACGTCAAGATAAACTGATGTCCTCTGGCAGACTTGATCTTAAATGGACCAATAATGTCTATGGCCATTTTTTTTGAAACGGCCGAATAGGAATGTCCGCCGCCTGAATGGGTGCAGCATGCCGTGGACCTTTGGATTTAACTTCCTGACATACTTTACAAGATCGACAATAAATCCGTATGTCCTTGTTTACCAATGGCCAAAAGAAAGCCGCAAGGACTCTTGACTTAGTACGGGAAAAACCCATGTGTCCAGCACACTGAGAGTCGTGAGCGTGCTGCAAAATTTTAACTCTCAAATTCTTGGGAACCAGGATTTGAGAATGACTTGACGTAATGGAGTCTTGAACCATACGTACAAGTACGCCATTCTTCTTTGTAATCCACGATTTACGACTTGTGTCCTTATTCGCATCACCTTTAGTTGCAAGAATGAAGAATTTCTTCAGAGTGGGATCATCTTCTTGCTGTTTTATAAACGAGTCACGAGAAATTACCAAGGGATTATCTTGGTTATGCACTTCATTATCTTCAATAGATGAAGTTTGAGGCATATTAAGAGCCTGAGCTCTAGTGACTACAGCGTTAGCAATCTGCATGTTTTGCCTTTCCCACGTGGAAATTTGTTGCGGAGTGCATTCCTTGACTCCATGAATGCGACCGATGATGAGGTCAGCGATCGGATTCGGAAGAAGACATGCGTGTACATCTCCTGTAAAGAAAGGAGTAGCAATCCTAATGATAGCGGTAGAGTATTTCTCTAATGTGCCGCCAAATGTTACACATTTGACTACTTGTCCAGTGGCACGGGAAGGATCTACGAGTGACTGCCTAACACCAATTGTGGTGCATCCAGAATCAAATAGCACAGAGACTGGATTGTTATTCACTAAACCCTTATGTAAGACAAGAGAACCTCTTCCATCATGCGCGACTGATGCTGGAAGAGCAGGAAGAGGATGGCCACAGCTTAAAGTAGACACTGTGGTTGGCTCAAATAACGTTTTGCATTGGGGGCACTGAGATGCTCTCCCAAAATCAAAAGCGGCACATGCCATATTACTAGCATCATTATTATCTTTACTCTGTTTATAGGCTTCATGGGACTCTTGTTGTGCAGAGTTTGCCTGAAAATGTGGTTTATATGTCTTTTGTTTTGAGATCTACCTCGGTTATTATCACCTCTGTAGTTATTGTTACCTCTATTGTAACCCCTATTTGGGTTTGAGTCATAGTTCCCTTGGTTACCATTATCATATTCATTATAATGAGTATCTCTGTAATTATGATCTTGTTGACTCCAAGACGGATAACCCTGATAGTTTCTATAATTACTTCCTCTACGGAAATTCCTATAATTATGACCACCCCTGTGTCGAGAGCTATCAGGTCGTCTCCAGTTCTTTGAAGAAGAAACCTGAAATGATTGGTTACCTTGGTTTTGATAACTATTATGGTTACCTTTTTTATCAAATCTGTTTTGAGGTCCCTGAAATCTGTGTGAATAATTGGGATTGTATGGTGTTGCTGAAGCAACTGGCATACTCTCCTTAATCTTAGTGTTGCCAAAAGTCACGTCGGGGTGTGCAGTGACATATTGGGAACAATATTCTTCCATTTCTTTTAGAGATTTGGGTTTACGCTCATGTATAAATTCAAGGAAAGGTTTGTTCACACATGACATAATCTTATCTCTGAGCAACAAATCCATAAGTCCTTCATACGTTTTTTCTGTTTTGGAAAGCTCAATCCAACGATCAACTGTGAGACGTGCCTTTGCAGTGAATTCTGAGAATTCTACACCCGTCTCAGGTACCATCGTTTTAAATAAAAGGCGATAGCCTTCCTCACTTAGCTGATATTTTTTTATCAAAGCCGCCCTAATGACATCATAATTATCCTTATCTGCTTCTCCTACAAGGCATAATCTAGTCAAAGATTCACCTTTCAAGTTTTCTGATAATTGATTAGCGTATTGTGATTTATCCACATTATGTGTACGACAAGAACGTTCAAATCTATCCAGCCAGAATGTAATATCGTCACTGGACTGATTGAACGGTGGAACCTTAACCTTGTAAGTAGAAGGTTTATCATTACCACTAGATGCCTGATTAACATTACTCATACTTGTCAATCTTAATTTCTCCAACTCAAATTCATGTTCTCTTATTGCTTTTTTTTCTTCAGCCTCTCTGTCTAATCTTTTTTGTTCAGCTTCCCTGTCTAATCTTTTTTGTTCAGCTTCCCTGTCTAATCTTTTTTGTTCAGCTTCACTGTCTAATCTTTTTTGTTCAGCCGCAGCTTCTCTTTCCAATTTTTTTTTGTTCAGCTTCACTGTCTAATCTTTTTTGTTCAGCCGCAGCTTCTCTTTCCAATTTTTTTTTGTTCAGCTTCAAATCTCCTTTCCTCTACCTGCATCTGCAATTTCTTTTGTTCAGCAGCAGCCTCAGCTTCTCTTTCTAATCTTTTCTCTTCCGCCATAGCTTTTCTTTCTTCTGCAGCTAATCTTTTCTCTTCTGCCATAGCTCTTCTCTCTTCTGCAGCTAATGCTTTGTCATATTGAGCAACTGCCCATTGTTCTAATTGTTGACCAGTCTTATCAAGGGCTTTCCCTTGTGTAATGAAGTATTCTAATGTAGCCATGATGTCTAACAATAATACTAATCACCTGAATCAATAATAATACCACAAGTTCTCAATGACTTGATTAATCAGTATACTATCCCAATATCTGTGGGTCACAAGCCTTTAATAAGGTCTTGTATAATAGTAATAATAATCAGGTACTGGTTTATACCATAATCCAAGTGCAGTGCACAGGCAATTGTGTCTTATGAAATATACCTATATAAAACATATGTCAACCAACAGAATACATAAAGTACAAATAGGACTGACAATACAAGAACGTTTGCAGAAATCAAAATAAATCAAATAGGGAAATCAATGAAAATAATCACTGAATCTGCAAAGAATAACAACACAAATGACGTCACAATATATGAATATAAATTGTGAATAGAACTGAAAGATAGAAAAGGTTAGACCAACAAATTACAAACAAATCAAAACAAAACTAAAGAACAAAGAAATATCACAAAAATAACAATAATTACAGACTTCACAGCTAACACAAAAGCAACAGTTGTCGCAGCAAATTTTCAATCAAGAAAATTGCACCTATAGAAAACGCCCACAACGGACCCTCTATGACGTGGGATATTCTGTTGTGAGGACGCCGCCCAACCTTAAACACAACCCGCTGACATAGAAACTAACATACTATACAAACAAATAACATGTAAACATAAATATATATAAATTATGTGTATGATAGTATGTGTTGCAAAATAGGCTCAGTTTTACAGTAATGGCAAAGTTATTTTTATGAAAATAAACAAACTGCCACTTTATTCAATTAAACATTCTGGCCTTAAATATTAAAGTTCATATATGGAAAACAAGAAGATCCATCGATGAAAATAGGACTTCTTAGTTCACTCATACTGTCTTCCTGTTAACATTGACAAGAATTGATCCAACTGTTCTGTGAAACTCTATAATGTCTAATGTAAAAAATGTCAACAACGCTGACCTACATACTGCATTCACCTGACAGGTCACGTGACGAAGTGTTGACAAAGAGCAAACCAATACTGCAAGTGTGCGTATCAGCCACAGGAAACGGTCTGGTATCGGTAATCTGTTGACTTCTGAACTTCTGCGAGGTCAAACCCAGAAAGCTGGTCCACCAGTTGATAAAGTTGATAACGTTGGATTTTTATTCCCGTTAATGATATCCACCAAAAGATAGATATAAGTGGATGGAAGCAGACATCATCATCATCATCAGTTGATAAGATCTCTATGGTGTTGTTTGCTCCACTGTAGTGTATGGAATGTCAACTTGACCTACGCAGTGGTGTGTAGACATGGATTGAGTGTATAATGTGCGAATGATGATAAAGGTTCGTGGTGTTGACAAAAAATGTTCTTTTCTCACACTCATGTATGGCTGGAAGTCATCGACACCAACGACTGTGTACCTTTTCTAAAGTTTAATTGGACGTACACACTCGACAGCACAGATAGTGACAAATCACAGGTTGCCATAATACATCATAGTACAGTGGATAAATGGTCTTGCAATGTTACATGGGCACTCATGTAGAATAAGTGTATAATGGACTGTCAGTAGCCAAGCACTCAGTATCGCCCATACATATATATCATCTGACTTCACTGACTGAGCACGTCAGCTTATAAACAATATTTCAGATGGCTTCTAAACCTAATCTCGTCTAGCGACGATTCTTCAACATAATGTTCAGCACATATTTTTCCATATAATAATATTGAACCGCTAGCAATGGGTTCTCATGTGTAGCAGTGATCTCTGGACTGATCAAGCGATAATACGGGCATCCCTTTTCTCTTCTTGAAAGTCACTACATGTTTTGGTTCCAAGATGGCTTCACTCGTGAGCTGTCACTCACGTTTGGATACAGATAATGAATCTGTCCTAAAGTTAGTCATTCATAAAACATTTCATTGCTCTGTAGATTTGATCATGAACAATTGACTGCAATCTACAGGATATAGTGCTGCTAGGAATCGAAGTCGTTTTCATCGAGTCAAATATATTCTCTTAGACATTCAAATCGTAACTATCGAAAATGGTGGCTTCGATCGAGAGTTCATAAGAGTATCTTTGATTACCTTGGTATAGGAATTATGAAACTGCCATTCCTTGGCAATACGACTAAACACTGGGGTAAAGCATACACGATAGGTTTAGACAACTATCACCTTCCCCACAAATACTGAGATCACTTTTTCCCCGGCGACAGGCCGACATGGAAAACACACAGTCCCTATCAGGACGAAGCCAAATCACACCACACTCTAGCGACACATCCGCCGAATAGCCTTCGACCTCTCTAGAGACAACAGAACATATAGTTCGACTTAGATATGTAAAGATATACAGATATAAGACAGACTCGTCCTACTCGGACAAACAATACACATAAATTCAGGCCATAGATATTCTGAAGCAAGAACAATCTATTATTACCCAAACAACGAATAAATCGCAGTAAAATGGATTTATCCGCGGAGTTTGATCGAAAGAGCCGACACAACTTTCAAGGGAAGTAACTCAATAATGACTTTCCTCTTCACTATTTTGCTTGCGAAGATAACAAGAATACCAATGTATAATATTGTAAGATATCAAAGACTGCACGTAACAATCACCTTTTTCGATTTTGTTTCATTTCCATCCATTGTATTTTGTGTGCAATAATTGCAGTATTTAAAAATTACCCGAGTTCGTTCCACTAACGTGATAGTAAGCTGTGGTTTTGGAAAGAGGGAGTGTGGAGCCATTTGAGGAGATGTTGTAATTACTTCGTTCAGTATTAATCTTTACATTTTCGCTGAATCAGTTTTGGCTAAATTTTCTGCCGGTGTACACTGAATTGCTTAAGGAAAATTCTTCGAATTTTCTGGCCGAACACTATCAGAAACCTTACTTACTTACTTAGTCGTTCCCCTTCTACCGTGAGGTGTAGAGGTTTGAAAGAGAGAGCGCCAGACTATCCTATCGGCTGTCTTCCTCCTGGCCTGGTTCCCTTCTAGTCCTCGGGTCTTTCAAAGATTGTCTAATGTTGTTCTCCCAACGGACTCTGGGTCGTCCTAGGGGTCTGGATCCCTGGCTCTTTGTTTTCCATGCTTGTTGTGGTAGCCGATCTTCTCCCATTCTGCAGACATGGCCAAACCATCTTAGTTGGGACTGTTCTACTTGGGTCTGCAGGGGGTGGGATTTTAGGCCTTGACGTATCGACTGGTTGCGGACCATGTCTCTTCTTGTTACTTCAACAACCTAACTCAGATACCTCATTTCTGAGGTTTGGATCTGGTTTTTGTGGGTTGTAGTCATTGCCCATGACTCGCACCCATACGTCAAGACTGGGACATAGTTGGAGTGGTATACAGCCATCTTTGTTTTCTTACCAACCTCTCTCTTGCTGAGGAATCCTCGATTTATGGCCTGAAAAAGTCTCCCAGCTGCTGCTTTTCGAGTGGCCAACTCTTCTTTGATGCCTCCCTTTCGGTCTATAATAGCTCCGAGATATTTAAAGTGGTCGACCTGCTCCAGGACCTGTTCTCTCAGCTTAATCTGATGTCTTCTTCTCGTGATATCACCATGGATTTTGTTTTAGAGCTGCTTTTGATCATCCCTCTCTTCTCCAGCTCTTCCTTACAGACTTGCAGGCTGGATTGGAGATGTGCCTCCGATTTCCATCAGAAACCAAGAACTGCTAACCAAAAGACACGCGCACTATCACAGCATGTAGACGCTGGAATTGGGAACTGGGTTGGCCACATCCTCAGACGAGACCCTGACACCATCACCAGAACGAACGAACGAACTTTATTTTCGAAGGGTAAAGAATTGGGCGCGCAGGTCCGTCTAACATTCTGCCCTTCCACTCTCATTTATCTTGCATACTATATCCTTTCATTCCCACATGATGCTTTAAGCATTAATTTAAAGGCATGCAACATTATAAAGTTACCATAACAGCATTCATTTACAGTATGCAATCATAATTTTAAAAAATTGTATTTTTTTTTTTTAAACAAACAAGCTAGTAATGGGGGGAAAAAAGTAATAATAAAATAAAATAAATTAAACAAAAAATAAAAATAAATAAATTCTGTATACCGACACTCACTCATGCGGTCAATCCGTCTACAACAATTAAAATCTGTATTTTTTTGAATGTGTCATCAAATCATCAATACAAAAATTACATAATAAAACACATTCTCGCTTATGTCCATTACATTCTATTGGTGGATTTCCCTCCCCCCCCCCCCCCCCCCCCCCCCCAGAATGTTCTGGAAAAATGAAATAATAATAATAACACTTTCTTACCCGCACTTCTGTGGCAGGAAAAAGTCTTTGAGCAGTTATAAAAAAAAAAAAAAAAAAATTCACATTTCTAAAGTTTACAGTGGTATGCGCTGGTACATTCTCACGACTCACATTTTATAAAGTACAGTATTTATGGTGGGTACATTCTCACATACATTACATTATATATAATAATATTTTAAAGTGAATATAATAATAATATTACATGGATATAAAACAAATTATTCACAAAAACGAGCGGAAGAGGAAAAGAAATGTTGACCTATGGATGAGATGTTGACAGGCAAATGCTGTTTCTATGGGGTTAGATAATCAGTGTTGAGGAAGTGTTTGAAAAGTGCTTTGTTAAAAGAATATTGTGTAGGTAGGTTTTTTAGGTGGTGTGGAAGGCTGTTCCATAAGTAGGCACCAGAGTAAGCTAGACTCTTTTTGAACAGGTCGATCCTAGGTTTGGGCTGACGTAACTGATGTAATTGTTGTCCCTCTCTTCTACTGGTTTGAAACAATGATCGTAGGTACGACGGGGCATTGCTAGATAGAATTGTGTGAGTCAGCTTGGCTTTGTTGTAGAGAAGACGTTTTTTTAGCGACAGTATTTTGGGTTCTTTTCCTGTCCTTGTGTGTGGTGTCGTGCGATTATCGATGATCAGACGTACTGCTCTCTTTTGCAGGGAGTGCAGTCTCTTCGAGGTGGAGGCAGGGCAACAATCCCATAGTGTAGAGCAGTAATCTAGATGTGTCTGTATATGTGAGGTGTAGAATAATAGTCTAGTGTCTGCGTCTAAGAAGTGTTTTATTTTGGCTAGCTGGTACGTCTTTTGAGCTAAGTGTTTGGTTAAATTCCGTACATCGGAGTTCCCCGTTAAGTGTTGGTCAATCGTGATCCCTAGAACTTTGTGTTCTGTTACATGTTCAATTTGTATTGATTCCGCGTGTAGCTGTAGCGATCTTTCGGTGCAGCTTAGGAGTTTCTGTCTGGTCGTAATCAACATAGATTTCGTTTTTGCCGTGTTTACTGGCATACGATTCATATTACTCCATTTTGTTAGATTGTCTACATTGCTTTGAAGAGTCATTTCAAGTGCCACGCAGTCATTGTCACTAGTGTAGATGGTACAATCATCTGCAAAGAGGTCACAAGTTGAATATTTTAGATGTAGTGGCAGGTCGTTGATGAACATTGCGAAGAGTAGGGGCCCAAGAATAGAACCCTGCGGTACTCCTGTATCTATCTTCGAGAAATCTGATGTCGAGTTGTTGTGGAGTGCTAACTGTTGTCGATCTGCCAGGATTGATTTAATTATGTTTAGTGGATTAGGGCTATTCTGAGGGTTTCCAACTTTTGCACCAAGATAGCGTTGTCAATCATGTCAAATGCTTTTTTGAAGTAAAAAAAAACAGCACCACCTAATTTTTCATAATTTACGTTCGACAGCCAGTTGTCTGCCATTTTGGTGAGAGCTATGTGACAGGAATGTTTGGGTCTGAAACCTGACTGGCTATCAATGAGCAGTTTGTTTGTTGTTAAGTGTTGAAATGTGGTGTTGTAAATGTGTTTCTCTAGTGGTTTTGAAAGAGATGATAGAAGGGATATTGGTCTGTAGCTGTTGGGATCGCTATGTGAGCCAGATTTATAGAGGGGATACACTTTGGCAGATTTAAATGCTGTGGGGAAGTAGTTGTGTGCAATACATTGGTTGTACACATAGGTTAAGGAGTCGCAAATGATGGGCGCAGCGTAACGTAGAATCTTATTGCTGATACCATCAAGCCCTGATGAATTGTTGTATTTTAATGCCAAGATATATTTGAGAACTTCATGTACTGTTAGAAAATGAATATGTCTTAGATCTGTTATGGTTTATTCAGTGTTGCAGAAGGCTGTCAATTTACTAATATCGCAGTCCATTGGCTTTAGTGTCGACTTGAGATGGCTAATTTCTGTTTTGAAGTGGTTGCTAAAATGAGTTGCCGTGAGGGAGCAGCTACCTTGCTATGGACCCCAGAAGGAAAGCAAAAGCTATGACGGCTACAGGCCATCTGGCGGAGAACTATGGAGGCAGAGATGCTGAGCATAAACCAGAGCTGGGACACCACACGAAGAATAACTGTCGACAGAGCAAAGTGGCGACAGTATGTTGCAACCCTATGAGACGCCAGCAAGCGTAATGGTCACTGATTGCTCTGTCAGTCAGTGGCCAAGGACCAATGAAGAAGAGGTACAATAAATGACAACGATGGATAATGCAATAAGCAAATGCAGTCAAAGGAATAAAGTATCTAAAATGAGAGGCACTGTATATACAAACTATAACCTATCAAAGGATGAATTTTTCATTCTCCATTTTTTTTTTTTTTTTTTTTTTTTCCCCTTAACCAGCGGCACTTGGGCTTTCAGCCCCTTCGGCCCAATGACATGTCATTGCGAGGCTGGGGAACCTGAGGACTTTCCTTCCAACCCGGTCAGGAGCTTCGCTCCTTCCCATCCGCAGAGGGTTTATCACAGGAGCCGTTCAGGCTATTCAGTCAAATTTCCGGCCGTAAACATTTCTTCAAACGCCGACGCCCGGGTTTGAACCATGAACACCTGGTCGCCAGTACAACGCCGAAGCCATTACACCAGCGCGGCTCATTCTCCATCAATTAACTCTTTTTATCCTAGGTTTTACACAAACATCAAAAAGGATTAAAACAAACTAGAGCTGGCGATGTTTTAAAGCAAGCAGTAACTGTATATTTTCTATGTGAAACAAAATAAATCTCGTTATATAAATAAAAAGGGTTTAATATGGCAGAGAAATATATTGTTTCGTACGCAACAATATATATATATATATATATATATATATATATATATATATATATATATATATATATATATATATATATACATATATATATATATATATATATATATATATATATATATATATATATATATTCTTTTTGTTGCTTCCTGGATGACCATTCTTTCCGTTTCTATTCTTTTGAGGACTGCTTCGATTTCCTCTTTCAGCTCTGCTAGAGTCTTGACATCGGATTCTATTTGTTGCTGAATTATTTTCATGTTGTTCATCATGCCCCTGGCGCTCTTTAGATCTCCCATTGTCTGGTCACATCTGTCAGTTTGGGCTTCGATGGTTTGTTTGATTCTACTTTCGACCTGGAGTTTTTCTTTTATTTCTTTCACGTCTGTGGTCAGCTGTAGCAGTCGACTTCTTGTCTTTGGGTCCTGTATGACAGTTGCATCTGAGGTCAATCTGTGCAATATTTGTTTACTGCCGGGTCGCAAACATATGCAATCACGCAGTGAAAGGGGGTCAAAATTTTGTGATGAAGTGTGACGATAAAGGGAAGGTGGCTTTAAGGAAGGTGACAAGGAGGAGGTGGGGTTAAAAGATGAAAAAAATTGCGTGACATTGTATGTGGATGGCCTATACGTCGCGTTAAAGGCATACATTTAAAAATTGATTATTGTCACGAAATGGATTTAAGACTAGAGGCTGTCTACATATAGTGATAAGACACTAGTGAGAAGAAAGACTGAAAGGATAGATTCAGATGAAAATGACAGTGCAAATGTGAAAGTTGAGACCTTTGGCTTCGAGGTTGAGAACCGAAGTTGACTCTTCCTCGCCACTCCGGACGTATAAATTGCTATGGCCTCGACAACCTCTAACTACCCTAAGGGGATAAGGTTCAATTAAGATTCACATACACCACATTACAGACAACAGATAGCTACTGTACGTAATTAAAATGACTGGTCCAGACTATAAATGTACAAGTTTTATTATACACACAAACAAATAATCAAATACATGTCAAAAGGATAAAAATGCAGTGTAAGAAAATCTGGAAATCAAATTCAGGCAAAAACTACAATTGATGTATCATCAAACCCAACCCTTCACCCACAAGTTTCACCTGTATGGAGAAAGAAGGTAAGATTAAATGAAATGAATCACACTGCACTTGGTGGGGTCTCGGATGTCGAACCTCCACTCCAAACTAGCTGTTCTAAATTCTAACTCTAACTCTAAGTACACAGTCAGCTGGAACGACTACGAAGTGTCTACACCAACTCTGCACAGACTTCGTTTCTACACAGCCTATCTGAAATTCCTGAACACTGCTACACAAACTAACTCGTCTAAAACTTCAGAGCAGCTGATTTCTGCTATGCTTTTCATTAAACTTTGCGCTCAGTTCTGTCTTTCTGTTCTACCACCAGTAGACTAAAACTTCAGGCAGCTGTCTTCTGCTCTAACATCTGTTGAGAGGATTTTTAACCCTGTTGCTCTCCACAATTATGTAAGTGACGGACTAGGTTTAAAACAATGGATTCTGGACTGGAAACTGATAGCTGGCTGCTACTTACGATATGTATACACATTGCCCGCTCCCTTTCTGGGATGTGGGCCTTTGGCTTTATTTATGGCCGGAACGAAGCGAAAATAAATTTACTAACAACGCTGGCAGCATGCCAAATTGCGTGTGTAACAGAACGAGCTCAGCGCTCAGGATGGGTTTTATCCAACAAATCCTATTCACTCGAGAAATGTCTTCCCTGCCTGGGAAAAACGGGGTTCTCTATACTTCGTCCGCCTCTGGCAAAAATCTCAACCCTTCTCTGTGTGAGATTTATCCAAACTCTAGCCGGGGAAAAGTTATTGGAATCAAAAACTTTCGCTCTCTCCCTCAGAGCCGCGATTACCTGCTGTTAGACAAAAAAATTGCAACAGCAAACAACATAATAAATAAGACCTTCCTAAAATAATCCCTGGACTTTTTCCCGTTATGCACCACCATATACAAATAATCGGGCCAACAAAGTCCGCTTCCTCCCACTCAACTTCCTTCTCTACCTGAGCCCAAAAGTAAAACATTACCCGGCAATACAATCACGCAGACCAGGTTGACCTAGGTATGGTAGTTGGAGTGGGGGTTCTGCCTGGCTGGTTACAATTCACAAACAGTATTCTACTGAGGCCTATCTACCTGTCCAAAAAATACTTTGGTCCACTTCTTACGCTGACCCGACAGGTTGCAATGATGAACACAAAATAAAACTAGACCTCTAGGAATTCCTAAAATTCCGTCAATAAAATTAAATCACATTTAACATGATAAATACATAATATTATTCCCTTGACAGAAATAATTTCATCTCCGTCTTCTGAATACTCAGGAACCACAATAGCGATGCACAATCAATAACGTATAAACCCTGTTAGATGCTAGCATATACATACTGCCTAGAAGTTATACATAACCCCCAGGTTATCAATTGAAAACCCCGTAGTTCCACCACGTGCTACAAATTTTACCCACCCACAGTGCTACAAATTTTACCACCACGTGCTTTACAAATTACACCTCTTACCGCTCAGGTATAGGTCTAATAAATACAAGCACAAATTACCCCATGCTCTCGTCATTCTGTAATTAATATATAATTCGCTGATGCGGGTTTCTCTACAGGACTGCTTTTGCAATAATTACAAAGCACGCCCGCGGCAACTCAACTTTTAAACCAGCTTTAACCCCCGCTATTCCTTCAATAAGGAATTATTATGGAAAACCTCTTTCGTTTCTCAAAGTCTATCACTAAAGATAGTATTTGATGGCTCTGAAGTTACGAATTTAATTTAAAAAGTAACTTCCCAAGAAACTTAACTTGCTCGGCCTAGGACTAGAAAAATTAAATAATGGTACCACGCTAATAATTAGGCTTACGAAAAACTCGAATGTACATGAAAGGCAATCGACAATTTGTGGCACGCAGCTTGGCACATTAGGAGGGAGCGAGAATTAGGCCCCGATTTATCCTCTGAGATCTGGCACGCTTCGTGACGTCATATTGCGTTGCTGTTGATTCTCCCCAATGAGTTTTCAAATGCCGTGAGATCTTCGGCCCAATCAATCGGTCGTAAACTCATTCTTGATGCGAACCTGGTACTGCTTGTAGGACAAAGAAAACGGAAATTTAATAGTTCAGCCCTCTACTGATGGTTCTTTGAAAATCAAATTCTCGCCAATTCCGTAAACAAATTACGGTCTTTGGCCACGCCAATCTTTAAAAAGACTAAAACTGGTGCAACTCTGATCTAGGCTCTATAATCTTTCTTCTAGAATAACACTGCACCAATTTCCTACATACCAACTCTAAACTCCATAAAGAAGAAACATAAAGCAGATGAGATACAACTCCATCGTGATCTCACTCTGAAAAACGTAAATAATAGAAGGAGAAGAAACATGGGGGTGGATTACCTGTAATCCCTCCTAGAAAACGTTCTCGACTTAGAGAACTTAGACTTGCATTATTCAAACATTTTTTCTGTGAATCCTCATAATTATTTCTCTTCGGTTTTTAGATTTGCCAACGTGATTTCCCTTTATAAAATGTACATTTTTCGAACTCTTGTGCACACAGCTTTAAAAGCCAAGCCTTAAAAAGGAATGTAAGCATTTATTGCAAACATTGTGAAGTCCTGGGAAGGACTAACTAGCTGAGTCAATGCTGTTGAGTATCGGAGGTTAAATTTTTCGTGAAAGACTAATATCAGTTAAGGGTACAAAGGCAAAAATAAACACACGTGGATCTATGTTAATCATAACATGAATTGTCAATATTACATCAATTTACATGACACTGAGATATTTTATAAGCTTAACGATCTATACATTTATAGAAATACATGCAGTCCTAATAGTGCTTCCAGGACTGTGTGACATAAGCGTGTCACTAAGCAAGTCGGTTCACAAAAGCAAGTTAGCTTGGCTTCTTCTCAGCTGTATGCTGTGGCTTGTGGTTTCTAACACGTTTGGGTCAGTTCGCTTGACGTCTTTTCAGCTATTCGAGCTTGGTGTGAATTTGGGAAGTACTGGAACTGTGACTGAAACGGGCTTATATGCCCTTTTCTGAGCCTGTGTTTCGACAGTTGTTGACATTTTGACTTGTCCTCCTATACGTACGCACTCCGACCAATGATATTTTTTTCAGAACACAGACACAGTATTAAGGTCTTTGTCTTGTGTGGTCTGACCTATACTGTATAATAGGAGAACAACAGAAGTGATTGCGTCATTAATAGGCAGGACTGTCCATGATAAATTTCCGGTGTTATGTGTTGCGAGTCGCACTAATGACCCATCATCGAAGCATCATTTTTTGGTGATGCCAAGATGGCAGAGCGGATAGTGTGATTCGCTTGCATAGCTAGGCCGGGTTGCCGCACAGAAGGTCCTGGGTTCGAGTCCTGGGTAAGCCACTCACGTCTGTTGTTTTTCTGTTGTCTAGTTTTCTACTTCTTTATTTCTTACCAGTGCCTGAAAACATACCTTTATGTTTATCTAATATTTATATTTTTTTCAGACTGAATTTTTACTAATGGCGTAAAAGTAGGTTTACAAAGATTTAGTTGTTATGGTTGAAAATCCAGTGTGAAGTGAAATTCCACGGAGTAAAATCACAGATAGAAGCATTACTTACCGGCAATCATAAAGATACTTATTTTCCACGACTAAAATTCAGCGAGAATTATATTTACAATCAAAATCTTAGATAAACTTATTATTTTCGGTGCAATTCAAGAGTGTTTTTGGCCGTCTCGCTACAATGAGGATGATGATGATAAATTGGTTATATCAGTGCATTTTTAGTTAGTAGATATAGCGAACCAGCAACTTCTTTAACCAAAAAAATGTTTGTGCTATATTATTCATGTATATGGGTTCATACTTTCCTTGATAAATAGAGACAATCTTGACTTGTGTAAGTGAGTTATCGACAATTAACAGATAGGCAGGAAACTTTTGAACTATAGACAAGACCTGAACAAATGCCAGAGGGAACAAGAAATGAGATGGATAGAACACACATAGTTCCCCCATAAGCGCATACATGCATACACTAGACGTGAACCAACAAAGAATGAGAAGTCAGTGATCGACTATGCCATTGTTCGGAGAAGCTCATTCAAATATGTCCGAGATGCTAGAGTCTGGAGGGGGCCAGAGATTGGAAGTGATCACTACCTGCTAACAATCAAAAGAACAACTGAAAGAGTTGCTCAGCCTAGGAACTGCCCAACATCACGCAAGAAACCAAGTAAACGAGCAGGAGACATGAGCATTAGGACCTACAAGCTGAGAGAGCCAGAAATTAAGACCAGATATCAGGGGCTTATTGCTGCAGCGGTGAGCAACACAGAAGAACAACCTGATGACTTGGAAACCCATCTCATCTCATAATCGGAACCTCTTCTACCCCGTGAAACTCTCTGGATTAAATTCAAGGATATCATAAAGACAGCTGCTGCAGAAGCATGCGGTGAAGTCCGACTTGGGAACAAGAGAAAGAGGACACCTTGGTGGACAGAGGAAGTCAAAGAGAAAATAAGAGAGAAGAAAATGGCATGGAAACAATACTTAGGAGCTAAAAACACAACAGGACAAATGGAAAAATATAGAGAATATGTGACACTCAGAACAGAAGCAAAGAACAAAGTGCTAGCAGAAAAACAGAAGTCCTGGGAAGAATTTGGAGAAAAGCAAGACAAAGATGCACAAGAAAACCAGAAATTGTTCTATAAGACTCCAAAGAACATGAGGAAGGAAAAACAATGCCCTCTCAGATTTATAAAGGACAAGCAAGGCAAATTGCTTACTGCCCCAAAGGAAGTAATGGAAAGATGGAAAGAATATTTCTCAGAACTCATGGATGGTGAGCATGGTGAAGCATCAGAAATGATAAACACTAGCACAGAAGAGAAAACCGATGATGGTGAAGATGACATAAAGATGGAAGAACTGAAGGCAGCACTGGAGAAAATCAATATGGGGAAAGCAGCAGGGCATGGTGGTATAACACCAGAAATGGTTAAGTTCATGGGAGCATCAGGCGACCTATTACTCTTAAGGGTTTTACAGGCAGCGTGGTACAACAAGACCATACCAAAGGATTGGGAGATTGCCATCATAACACAAATTTTCAAAAAGGGTGACAATCGACAGTGTGGAAACCACAAGGAGAAAAAGACATTTGCCATTTGAAAGACAGAATCTCAGTCCACTTCATCACATCTATAACAATACGGGATTCTTGGAAGCTTTTGTAGGAGTAATGTACCGCATAGTGGCGTGCTGTGCCACCTACTGGGACAGAAACAGTTTTAAAAAATAGATGCTTATATGCATTTTCTCTGTCTATTGCTCTCATATTTTCATTCTCTCATATTCATTCTAATAGTATTAACAGTACGAACCAACACGGGGGCCCCAGCCAACAATAAGACACGACTGGTCGATATCTGTACATGCTGCTGGATCGTTCTCCATCTTGAATGCCGGTTTGACACAAGAACTAAATGTTGCGGCTGTCGATAGGCGAATGAGTGCGATGTTGTTATCTGAGGTGAACGTAGAGAAAAACGATAAGAACATTATCACCATCTTCATTGTAAATTGTATTTAATATCAAAAGAACAATTACTATTTAGAGATATTATTTATCGGGGACTAGAGCGCTTCTGGCGGTAAAGTTAACGGATTCCGTGTTCGAAACCTACTAACATCACTCTCCAGTATACACATCTGCGATAGGGTATCTGACTCAGCTCTTGAGTAAGGAAAGGCAAAGGCAGCAAGGATGGGTACTGATCACCTCACCTCATAAAGCTGGACCAAGTATTGTGAAGTATCTAACATTTAACTCACTTACGGGAGTATCAGATATGAGACGTCCGTTAGCTATCAATATATTTATAAATCCCAGCTTGTTCTGTCAGTAACGCTAAGGGATGCAACTTTGGTTGAAAGTTAGACATTAATTGTATTGTTTCCCTTGTATGTACCCTCCCGAAAATAGTAACACTCGACAAAGAAAAGTGTGCAAATGACGGTGTGCACAAACATATTTATAGAATGTGTGATCCCGTATACACACATTGGGATCCTCACTGCTGCTACGTAGTTCGTGAACTGTGGTGATGCACAATGGTTAAAAAAAAATACTTTTGAATAAGTAAAATTGCCGTTAGGTATTGGTGCTTTTGAATTTAATTCCCAACTTATGACGGACTTTTACACTATTATTTTAATATTTTTTAATCGATGCTGTAAGTGCAGCAGTCCTTGTCAGGGCTAGGCGTTTTCAGGTTTTCACCATGCTAGCTGATAGACAGTTGTGGCCCTTTTCAGGGCTTAAATAATTTTCAAGACGACACTTGAGTTGACATAGTTCACTTATATTTAAATGGTAGCTGCGCTCTGATCTAACCGAAGAAATTCGATCCAGGTTGAAAGACACGTGCATCACCACAAGTAGGAAAAAACCTCAACGAAATTCGTGGCTCTTACATAATTATCATTGTTTTCGTCTTCACAAGAGAAAAGTCGTGGTAAATCTAATTATCACTGACTAACAAAAAAAAACTTTTTTTTTCTTTCTCTAACATTTCTATGTTTTTCTGGTCAATTTTAATGCGCTGTTTTTAAATCTGCAAACCGTTTTTCTCTATCAGGTCGGGATCTCTAGAAATACGCAATTGAAGTTTTTTTAACAACGCATACAGTATTACAACATCATTCGTACAAGAAGTATAACAGTTATGTAGGCTTGAATTTCTTTGCAGTCGACTTTCGTCGGTGAATGGCATGTGGTACATCGCGATGAAGCATCCAACAATAATCGGCAAGCATGGTCACACTCCACCGTCCTTGATAACGTGACTCCATTACGGCGATATCTCGATGGAATCGTTCTCCATGTTCATCGCTGACTTCGCCAAGGTTGTCAGGGAAAAAGTCAAGATGCGAATCGAGCAAATGGATTTTGAGGGACATGTTACAGCCCATAATTATGTATGCATATATGCACTGCTTAACAATATGCAACATAGTCGACAGATTTGTAATTTTCCAGAAAGTTATCGACGATCGATTTGAATGCCATCCATGCGCGACGTTCACTACCATGTAACAAGTTCTCGAATTGTTTGTCTGCAATAACTTTCCTAATCTGAGGTCCTACAAAGATACCTTCCTTTATCTTTGCATCGCTAACTTGCGGAAACTTTTCTCGAAGATAAGTGAAAGCTTTGCTCGTTTTATCTAACGCTTTTACAAAATTCTTCATGAGCCCCAACTTTATATGTAACAGTGGTAAAATGAAGGTGTCTTTGTTAACTAATGGCTCGCGTATTACATTTTTATGCTCGAGTTGCATACGATCCCGGATAGGCCACACCTTTCTTGCATAATGTTCCTGTCTGTTGCGGCTGTCCCATTCACATCGGAAGCAACAAAATTTAGTATACCCAGTCTGCATGCCCGTGAGAATTGCAATGACCTTTAAGTCTCCACAAATCCGCCATTGGTAGTCATTGTACTTTATTTTTTCCAAACGTATAGCCATATTGTCATAAGTTTCTTTCATATGAACAGAGTAGGCGACTGGAATTGATGAAAAAAAATTTTCTGTTATGCAATAACACGGCTTTTAGACTAGTCTTGGAAGAATCGATGAAAAATCGCCATTCGTTGACTATGTGCTCATGACCGTTTACATCTTTGCAATAGCAAATGTCATCATCCATCTCAAAGTATTGAACAAGTTCTCTGTGTCTATGACGAAATTTAGATATCGGAGTATTGGGCGCTAAAAGATTCCATTCTTTGAGTCGCGAACCGAGTAATTCCGCTTGTCCTTTGGTAAGAGCGAGATCACGTATTAGATCTGAAAGTTCTGAATGGTTAATTAAGTAAACACCATCATTCACCGGTATGTAATCTGAGTCAGAATTAGTTTCTAAAGCAGGTAAACTATGACTTTCTGATGGTTCATTTACGTCCAACGGATATTGTTCTGGTGGTACTTGGATCGGACACGTGATTGGATCATGAGGCACTGGTTTCGAAACCGATTCAATATTTGGATAAACCACAGACTTTCTAGTTTTAAAAGTGAAACCATGGATATTTGTCAAGCAGAAGTAACAATCAGTAGTGTGATTTGTATGTTCACGCCATATTACTGGCACGTCCAAAAGGCATCGGACTTATGCTTCGGCGATTTTCTTAACCAACCTGCCAATGTATCGAACAAACCGCATTTGGCTTCCAAGATTTATTTGCATCATCAACTTTCGAATCAAAATAAAGTTCATATGCTATCTTTAGTAATGGTGTAAAGTTTTTCTGGTTAACACGATCGGTAAAATATCCGCACACGTAACAGAACAGATCAGCCGAATTTCTACAACTTCTAGAAGCCATATTTTGCTCAGAATTATTTCAAAATACAGTAACTATTTGAAAAATCGCGTAACATATGTCATGCATCTTTTAGCAGTATAAAAAGTAGAATTATGTTGCTTTTTATTAATTTTTAATAAGTTATATAGTAAAAATGAAACGGAGCAAATAACGGTTTCCCAAAAATATGTTTATTCACAAATATCTTAAGAACCCGACGTGATAGAGATAAACGGATTTCAGATTTGAAATCAGCGCAAGAAATTGACCTAAGAACACTTATTCTTATATAAGAAAGAAAAATGTTGTTTGTCAGTGTTATCATTACTATTACAACATTCAATATATCTTCTTACTTTACCTTTTAGTTCATTATAGTGCATGCAGTCGGTCCCCTTGAAGGAAGTCTGACTCAAGACATTTGTTGGAAATGATGCACCATTGAGGTGAGAGTCCTCAGCTGCTTTTTTGTTTCCTGGTGTTTCTTTCGGCTTATTATTTTCTCTTATGCTTGTTGTGAGAGCTTCTTTTCGCCCAATTTGAGGAAGCATCGCCTCTTGGTGCGAGCGGCAGCTTCATCTTCCCAGGTTGTTAGATTTATGTCCAGGCCTTCATGTCTCCCTTGAACACATCTTTGAAGCTCATCTGCCGTTACCCGATTGTTCTTTTGCCATCTGCCAGTTCACTGTAGAAAATATATTTTGAGTATGTGACCATCTTCCATGCGGCGGACATGGCCAAGCCAGCGTAGTCTGCGCTTGTCAAAGCTGTGTATACATGCTTTGAAGGCCGGCACGTGAATGCACCTCAACATTTGTCACTTTGTTCTTCCACGAAATACCAAGGGTGTGTCGTAGACACCGTAGATGGAAGGTATTGAGCCTTTCTTCTTGCTCAGCACAGACAGTCTGCACTGTTTAGCCCAACTTTCAAATGTCAAGACATTCGCATTGTATGGCTCTAAAACACGAAAGACTTCAAAACTGTATGGAAATTTCTCCAAGTTCAGTATGGCTAGAATTTCCTGCATTTATTCTCACAATCTTTGCCTTTTCTCTGCGTATTTTCAGATCCAGTTTCCGTGACCTTGCTTCAAGTGTTTTCAGTTGGTTTTGTATCTAGTTACTGTCGTGTGGTGAGTATTGGGGCAACTATGACAGTAGTTTTCGCCAGGAATAGCCTATGAGCTATTAGGTAGAAGGTCTCTAGAAACTGGCTCGTTAAGAAAGAATAAAGACCTATTGGAGATAGGGACAAGAAGAAGGGAATGCGAATGCTTTCCACTGGACAGTGTTTTCTAGTTAATCATGGAAAGAGTTCTGTTTCCCTACAACCTTAGCTTCTGCTTTTAAATCCCGTAACAGAAAAAGCCCCCAACCTCATCTGAGTGTCGAAATTTACTTGTATGTAAATATTTAACACCGACAGCACGAGTGATACATTAACAAACTAGATAATGATCAAACGATTATGGGGTTTATTAATTAAATATCTACACATATAGGATTAGTAGTGGTTAGAACGTGATGATGGTAAAAGACGATTCACACAAAACACACAGATGAGATAGTGATATTGTAGTTAATTAAGTAGTAGTTAATTAAGAATGAGCTTGTGTAAAGCGAAATGATAATGATGTAATATGATACGTGTTAACAAGAAGGTGAGTAATCTATACAGTCCCCGTGTCTCTAAATGCCGTCGCCGGATAGGATGATTCACATGTATGCATAGTGTTAAAATTAAAATTCATAACGATTATGTCGGTACAATAGTTGGCTCGACAGGGCTCCTGTTCTGATAATTTTATACGGACTTACTTATTAATAAAGGAAGTGACTTCATGCCGATATGGTGTACGGGCAGACGCGAACGTTGAAGCAGAAGTGAGGTGATCGTCTGCAAGAGAGATACGGCTTGTGTTTGAATGTGAGCGGACGTATATGTATTGAGCTCCTGCAGTACACTGTGTTTTTCCTGCATCATTCCATCACCAGGACATCAATATACTTAGCTGAGATGTCCCTGGTTTATTAGATGCAAGAAATGTTTGCCTATTCATAAAGATGTCCAGTGGACTGAATAATAAAGTTTGTATGATTGCCATTGACCAGCGTGTGATAGTGAACGGACTGGACTACTACTAATTACTGCATTTGCCTTTTGGCGAGAACTGATTTCATGGAGCTTTGTGTCAAGTATAATAAACTGCATATTTGTGAAAGTGTGAAGGAGGTGTTTGTCATCTCACTGCAGTTATGCTGATTCGTGTTGTGTGACTACCCCTAAAGTCTACTTTGGCCACGGAGACCCTCTCCGGAATATTTATAATAAACGACACGCATCACATAGAATGTCCCAGGTAGGTACACGTTATGTCGAGTGGGGTATCTCTAAGTCGAGAACGTTCTGATGGAAATTTTTGTCGTACTGAGAACGTTGACGACATACAATCCTTCACTGTTTGAGTATATCTCTGTAGCTTTGATCAACGGTTAACAGTTGTCGTATGAAAAATGTCTGTTGTCTAATCACTGAAGGTTACTGGCCAGACTGGATATCTTCACGAACTGTTCTTAATATGTAGTATGTAATCGTGATTCATGAAATATACTTGGAGTAAGCTGCACTGGATTTGACTATGGAGTCTGCTTCCTAGAATGCGCTTAAGAGTGTGTTGCACTTTGTATAAATACGAGATTCAAATTTAAGCTCTATAGCTTGACTTCAGATAGTACGCTTCCGATGGATCTGAACTTGATATTTGGATAAGTAATCAACTGTGAGCTTTAGATTGACTCATGTAGTAAGCTTTTGATGGATTTGAACTTGATATAACTATGTATTGAACTTGTGCGCACGTGATATGTTGACGAAAATGTTGCGTCCACCGTTTTTATCGTGGGCAAGAAATATTCCTTTTTAATTGAGGAATGAATGATGCCCTATGGCGAATTCTGCTAGCCAAATTTCCGTTTTGATAACTTATTTCTGGTTAGACGTCAGGCACGCAGCATGTAGACTCAGACTTCTGATGGACTGAAGACACACAAAAGTCTTCGTAAGTTTTCACATTTAATATATACTGGTTGACTTTCATTTATTCTACATCTCACTCTTGATCTCTATGAGTTCGATTCTAATGATGTTAAATATATTGTGCATGAGGGGGTGTGCGCATGGAAGACTGATGATAATTTAACAAGCTAGATGAAGGTGAAGTATGAACTATTAATTATTTCCTATCAGCCTATCATCTTAGAGGAAAATCTTCTGATTTTATTTATTCATGTACTAGAAGAATGTAATTGAAAAACTGTCTTCCGCCCTGTAGGTATGATGATAATGTCTAAAGTGATCTTACTAAAACTTAGAAAAATTATTAATAGTTTTCAAAAGAAACACTAACCTGTATCCCTTCGCAAAATCCTTTATGAACACAATACCCACAAATATGAATTATTTTATCCACACTGAATATTGAATAAGGCTAAGCTTTAGGGATTTATTCTCTACACCACACTGTACTGAAACTGTACTGATCTGATCTAACGAACTGCGAGGTACATATATTCCTAAGACGCCCATATGTTACCAAGTATTGTCTGGGACGTGAAACTCCGCCTCTCCCCAATAGCTAAGAGGCCATCTGGTTGTTCCCCTTGTCAGCGCGTGTCACGGGCTGAAGTGGGTTGGACTATACGCCACTAACTTTCGTTTGCGTTGCTTATCAGTCTTTGTCAGACTGGACAGTGTTTGCTGATTGGCCAGCTGGACAAACTCACCTGCCCACTAACTGTCACAAAATACGCTGTCCATTGTCGCCAGCATGCTAACAAGTCCCTTTGTGGCGACGTATATTATATTACTTGGCGGATTGTTTAAACAACATGAGAAGACTTCCTCACCTGGCCAAGCTGGGCGTCTCCCCGCGCCATTGTCCCAATGTGGTGAACCGTCGCTTGTATGGACAGCGGCCGAGCAATAAAGAGACTAATCTTTTGTGTCAGCCGCGCTCGCTTCAAGGTTAACAATAGTCCACGGAAAATGTACCGTGCCCAGGTGTTTGATTTTGGTGAAACCAGATGTGTTTCACCAGATTTATAAAGAGGCAAGGTGGGCTTCAAAAGATGATGCCAGGTAGGGGACTCAATCACAAGAATTTCTTTTAACACCGATGAAAGAACAAATGTGGTTCTCTAGATACCAGCCGCGAGTAATAAAGATTACAGATTACAGATGAAATAGCAAAACGTGGGATGAAAGAGCACAAATGTGTGGGAAAATAAAATAGGAAAAATGAAGGAAAAGATAGGACGATAAGGCTTTGGCGCTCGTTTATCACAGTTACAATTATGGGACATAAGAGCTAGGTGGTCTGGAAAATCGAGATCGCCAAGCAGTTTTGTCCATCTTGGGTTCAGTTATTCTTTTATTCCTAGGAAGTGTGTCTTCATTGCGACCATCACCCTTGTTGACATGCCGTTCATCAGTTGTCGATGCAGTGGAAGAATTTCTGGTCGAGCTGAAAACCCTAGTAAGTTGCACTGAGTACAGTTTATACTGTTATTCCAGACCACCAAGGTTTTTATATTTGAATATGTGCCCTAATATAAACGACGGACATTGTGTTTAATTGGGCGCGTTGGGATTCTGTATTTAAAACATTAAAATATATAGAAAACTCAGTAGCTGAGTACAAAAGTTCTTAAATCTAAAGAGGTTAAATGAAGTTCTTAGACACACTCTAACTTACCGAACGTTGAAGCATTGTAGTTCGGATGTTTCTTTGAGGATTCAATGGAGATCCTTTGCTCTGCAATGTCCGTCATAATCATATCACGTTCACCAATTACAGCGGTGACTGGCAGCTCATTTAGAATGTCTAGAAGGATACAAATTGAATGACAAGGTCACCAATTTGGAACTTATGACAAGAACTAAAAAAGTGTAAGTGGAACAAGAGATGAGAAGAATACGCTGACGATGGATAGAACACACACTGAGGAAACCTGATGATATTGTTACAAGGTAGACCTTGTTCTGAAATCCTCAGGGAGACGCAGAGGTAGACAAAAACACAAACACACATAGAGAAGAAGACTGGAGATAAAAGTGGAAATTATGAGGAAGAGGTGGATAGTACTTGAGCTGATGGCACGTGACAGGAGGACTTGACAGGAGTTTGTTGAAGGCCTATGCTTGACGGAGAGCTTAAGGGTATTGATTGAACTTGAAAGTTATATTTCTGCCTTCCACGGAATTTTGTGAACAACGTAAGATCGAAATTTATAAGCATATAATGGGCATATGGCATAAAATAAAAACAGCGTTGTATCGAAAAAGCGCTAATTGAACAACATTAGACAGGGGGGATTGGTATAATAATTGTCTAAGTGAAACATCCTGTAACGAACGTGGAACAAAATTCTGCCACCGTTTCGGGAAAAGACGGAAAAGGTGCGCATTGAACAGTGAAAGCTATTTAAAAAAAAACACCAATTAAAGGGCCTGCAGACCTTTCACTTTTTTTTAACGGTTCATTAATCATTGACCAAACGCCACGATGAGTTTGACTACATTGAAATTTTAATGGATTGGAAATGAATAAACTGATCACAAGAGATTTAGTGACGTCATCAGGATATGCAGTAGAAACGTAAATATAATTATTTGTCGGTTTCGATTTGACGGGTTACTTGCGTGTTTATAGTCCTAACATGTTTTTACGCACCCTATAAAGTGTTCGTTGCGAAAACAAAAATTTCTTCTTTAGTTCTCTGATGTGCATTTGCACGATAAACTCTAGAATTTATTTCCTTTCATATTGAATAAAGGGTCCGGTAAAGTTTACTAAAAGCTAAGAGGGCTTGGCGACAGAAAACAGGTTGATAGCTCCTGCTTGCAATCTTTTCGTGTTTTATCGTTGGTTTATTGCAATAATTTCATTTAGCAGGTGGTTATGTCCCCTTAAAATGAGAAGAAGACGCCAGAGATGACCAGGACACACAATGAGAAAACCTGTTGACAGCGTTACATGACAGTCCTTGATCTGTAATCTCCAGAGTAAGACAGGTAGAGGAACACTAGGAGAAGAGATTTGGAGACAGACATGAAGGGGATGAAGATGACATGGAAAAGGAAAAAATCTTGAGCTGATGGCACGAGACAGGAAGACTTACTATTTCTTGAAGGTCAATACACCTTGTGGAGGTGAAAAGTGAAGTGATTATGATGATGATGTTCACGATGATGATGATAATGATGATGTTGATGATGATGATGATAACGATGATGATGTTGATGATGAATGATGATGTTGGTGATGATGATAATGTAATACGTAGAGTAACTTTTTAGGTGTTAGTATTATTTACTGCATATCTGTTAATTTTAAGACAATCTTTTATTCTAAACTTGAGAATGAGCAGTATGGAAATGTGATGATTCAGTGACAATGTAGAAAGTCGGGACAGTATTTTATATTTAAAAAAAAAAGGAAACGTAGGGAAGTGAAGTTTCAGAACGTTCTAAGCAGGGTGCGAAGGGGCGATCCGCCCGGGGTGACAGCCAGGAGGGGGAGCAACCGGTCACTATTATGACAGTACTCTATTGTTTAAAAATCTTCGATATATTTTTCTACGTTTAATTGGGGGGGGGGGGGGGGGGGTATGCACCAAAGGAAGTATCCGGGCTTTCTGCCAAATGCTTTAAGTACGTGTCAGCTTCCTCACTGCCTTTGCCTATCTAACAGGTACCCATTTACAGTACGGTAAACTGAGACATGGCACTGCTGGGTTTCGTATCTGGAAGCTTTACCCCTACACGCCCCCACCCCCCCCCCCCACCCCCCCCCCCCCCCCCCGTTGGTTTATTGCCCCCCCCCCCCCCCCCCCCCCCCCCCCCCCCCTATCTTAACAGGTACCCAATAAGTACTTTAAATCTCTGACATGGCATGCTGCACATTCGTATATTTTACCCCCCCACCAATACCATTTAAGTGTATCTCGACAGCTGATGCACATTCTATATTTAACATACATAATTCACGGTCACAAACCAGGTTTCTCTTAAGTACCGGGGGCAAAGTTCTACTTTGTTCTACACCGGCACGGAAAGCAAACATTTAGCTCTTCATACACCTGAACATGTCAGCGAGGATAGTAATTAAACACCACACAGGTTTTCACAACAGCGGAAGATCAATCCAGCCCTTAGCTAATTTTTTTCTGGACGTCGAACAAGAAACTTATAATCTGTGTATTTTTTAGTTCCTCTGTGTATATCTTTACTGACGAGTGAGTCACTGTGACGGTATTGCCTCCCCTGCTTTGCAGTAGTGGTCCAACAATGGCCAAAACTCAAGAGTATCTAAAGGGTAATGACACTTCTATCCCAAGGGAGTGTCACTAGATATTCAGAAAAGCGAAAACAAGGCTGCATTGGCTAAGCACGTTAATTCTATGATCAGCCGACAACTTTTGTGAAGGATTAAGCAATTATTAGTTTCAGCTCGTTAAGCCCCCACCTCTGATTTACTCAGTGGATTTCTTATTATTTTGGTATAGCTCCGTTTCACCCGTGTTTTAACGGGGCCCGAAAGGGGAGCAAAGAATATTAACACTGTTCCCTGCCATGCATGTCGTAGAAAGCAACTAAGAAGGGTTGTCACTGTCCTCCCGCGCATCTGTTTGCAAAAAAGCTTAGAAAGCGCCAATTGTTTCAAACAGAAATGTTGGGTGCGGTAATTTCAAAATATTCCTGACATGGAAAAATTTTGTACGTAATACAGAAGTCATCTTTCCCATATATGGTATTAAAACATCCGATTGCCTGGCAGGCGAACTCACAAACATGTCGGTAAACTCACACGACAACGTGTTTCAGATGTAATAAATTAATACTTTCTAAAGTAATCTTGTCATAACAAGTCGGACAGGAAGCGATTAGATCATCCGTATCTGTCCAAAACGTGTCACCCAGACAAGTAGTCTCTTATCTGTCGCGCACCCTGGCTTTATCAGCACTTAGACTAATACGCTGGCGATTTTCGTGTCAATCGGTAGTGGCCAAGGTTGGGTACACGAGAATATGCCTGTCATTTCTACATTGCATTACTTGTCTACTATCTCAGCATGGATGGGCAGGTAAACAGACAAGACAAAATATACTGAAGGGAGTGTAAGTATGGAAATACCAAATATCTGCTATACATAGTAGAGAAAGAAAGCAGGCAATAAAAATCAGTACAAAAATGTAACTGATACTGCCGTAGTGAAACATAGATCCAGAAGGGTCGCCCATTCTGTCACTGTCACCCGTGGGAAATAATAATGATGTGCTTTTCCTGCTACATGCACTGACGACGGCACTAAATACACCTTTGGTCTTTTCGTCTCTTTCCATTTTGCTTCAGAAGTACGGAAACAATGGCACGTAGGCATAGAAGCGTCATCTATGCTGAGACATGAGGCTTCAGTGGCTATATGAAGAACATTAAAAACGCACCACTATTATATATATTGATGCCGAGAAGCTGGAAAAAAAGTGTCGGAATGGATTTTCCCCGTGTTTGTCATGAGGTAGAGAGCGAATGGCTGCTGGAATGGAAAGTGCATGATTCAACCCACGGGTTTGTGTACAGACTACATGAAAACAATGAAAGTTACATGTGCAACACAATTCCCAACAGCTATGACCCTGAAAATGTGTACGTGTTGTGGCAGTATACTCGGTATAAAAAGGCCGTTGAGACAAAACACCCAGTACATGTGCTTAAAATGCAACGACTATCTGAAAACGACCGCCAACGAGCCATTGGTATGTTGGCGACCGGAATGAGCTCGCGGGCCATTGCCAGAAGGATTAATTGCCACCACAGCACTATTGTACGTCTCAATGAACGTTACGGAACCACTGGCAGTGCCCGGGATAGACTTCGGAGTGGCCAACCACGAGTTACTACCCCTGCGCAAGATCGTCATATTGTGCTTAGTCACCTAAGGAATCGTTCTCTCCCGGCAAATCAAACAGCAAGAGCAATAGTGGGTAGACGTGGGCAAGTCTCTTGAATTACAGTAATACGACGACTCAGAGATACAGGCCTTACTGCAAGACGACCTTATGTTGGGCCAAACTTGACTCACAGACATCGTCAGCAGCGCCTGCAATGGGCAGAGCAACATGTCAGATGGACTAGAATGCAGTGGAATGCTGTCCTATTCACAGACGAGAGCAGATTCAACATATACTTTGCTGATGGACGTATGCGGATTTGGCGATGGTGTGGAGAGCGCTTTGCAGATTGCTGTGTTCGTCAGCACAACCGATTTGGAGGTGGCAGTATTCACATTTGGGGATGATTCAGTTTTCACCATCGCTTGCCTCTTCACGTCTTCCGTGGAAATGTTAATGCTGTGACATATCGAGATGAGGTTCTGGATGCATTGGTTGCTCCTGCGTTCACAAATTATCCAGACTTGCAGCTTCTCCAGCAGGATAACGCACGTGCGCACACCGCATGCATTACGCAGCAATATCTACAGCAGCAGAACATTGTGACGACTGATTGGCCTGCCCTATCACAGACATGTCCCCTATAGAACATCTGTGGGACGACCTTGGACGCAGAATCTACAGGCAAGGTTCTCCAGCTAATCTGCAACAGCTCGAAGGTGCTCTTACACGTGAATGGGACTTGATTCCCCGGAATTTCCTTCAGAGATGTCGTAGATTTTTTTGATAGGGAAATTAAGACTTGAGTTGGTCCCTTCTGAATAGGTTAGAATGAGTGATAGCCACAGTGAGATGTGATAATAGAAATAGAGTTCCACGAGTGAGATGGTAGAAATTTATAGAGGCTGTCCCAGAAGTAGCGAATCTCTCTCTCTTTCCGCCTATCTTCTACAACAGATCCAAAGGAGTCAGACAGTCTATAAAAAATAGGTATATTAATATATATCTATCCACTCACGTGCCCGCACATACAAGTGACGACAGTTAGACACACAGACGTGGGAACAACTATAACAATGATTATATAGATATTATGGGAACGAACTGACCACCACACTGAAATAAATGTAGGTATAGTTTAATTATCATAGTAAACTTACATCACAACATATAAAATACATCAAAAGCATATACAAATATTCAAGAATCAAGGAATGCTACAATAGTGATAGACCCGTTTGTATGGTCCTCCCCTGGATATATAGCTCACAGTCCCGTTAGAAGAAAGTGATAACCCCAAAGAGATACAGATACATATGATTGAGTCTATGGTTTCCCCCTTTTAAGGTATGGACAGACTTGATACTCTGCTTTATTCTAAGGGTACATATTGTTAGCAATAACTGGTATAAAGGAAGTTACAACGTGGGTGACTCAAACAAAGAACATCCTTCAGTCTACTTTCACTCGGTTCTTTCATCAGGGCCCTGATATACTTTCAATCGTGCTGTGGTTCGCCGTCTGGCGCAAACTTTGAGACACTCACACACTTTATATCTGTTACTGTCGTTTAATGAAACGGATCCCAGCTCTGCAGATTTGTTTGTTGGTTTCATCAAAATGGATCTGGGGAGCGTCTGCCTCATGCGATAGTTATTTCAGACTAAAGTTAGTGTCACTTGATTCACGAGGTAAGAATTAGGCTTAAAGGAGCACACAATGTCAGAACACGAGGTTTCCCTTAATTAGGAAGATGACCGGTGGACAACGTCTCTTAACAAATAATCTTGGTTCACCACACACTTGTCAACAATGTAGGAAAGTTAGTGTTTTAGATTTCTGTAATTTTTCTCGCCACAAGGCAGCATGTACATTAGAGTTAGTGTAGAAATATGCACTGGCTCAAAGGCCCAGTATAAGCATTTATTAGGCATGTCTCTGTACAAAAACGCCGGCAAAGTTTGGGTTACCCCAGTATTCACTGAATACAGAAAAAAACACATATGAAATATGTTACATATTATGTACTCAATATAACTTACGTTTTTAAAATGCAAGCGTACAGCTTGACTTATCATTTAAAACTTCCCGTGCAATAAGTTATATTTAAAAATCATCAATCCTCATGAATTAGGAATACATACGTATTCCGTCAACACTCATGAGGCATCTAGCATTTATAAGTTAGTTAGAAAAATAGTTCCCGTCTGAGTATTTAGCAGTAAAATTAAATTCCTTAATAGCTACATTGTTGTTTAAGCAAGAAATTATAATTTATTCTGCTTTCCACTGAAACACGTCACTAGAAAATAATACAGACTATATAAATTAAGCACTTTGCACCAAATCTAACTAGTGAAATATGAAATAAGCGATTATCACTTTAAACACTCACAAAATACTAGATATTATATATAATATTACCTCCACACACAGAACTACAGACTAAACCATGAACTAGAATACTGCAATCTAATGGTAGTCTAGAACTCGGCAAAATGGCCAAGAAACTCAGACTTCACCAAAACACAGATATTTGATCTAGCACAGCGATCTGTCTACTGCAACATTTTAGGAGTCAGAATGAAAATAAAGTTTAACATTCTGGTTATATCTATTACCAGACAAAGGGGTCCCAACTTTATTTCGCCAAACGAAATAATCTCCCCTTTCCGTCTAAAACACCTTACATCAACTAGAAGACTACCATGAACTGACACTCGTGCGTTTTCACACCTCCCGCTGACCAGGCCAACCGTGAGTGCCTTGTCAGCTGGGATTTTCAGACAAATGTCTCAAACTGCGCCGAGGAGATGTCGGCTATCGCGCCTCACTGAGCGCTCAGCCGATGCAACTCGTTGTGGCAGGTGAAAATGCCGACAAATTTGTCGCCTATAGGTCTGGCGAAAGCGAATATTCACAGTGTATTTCGTCTGGTGCAGGGAATGCTGTAGACATATGTCTGCTCCTATGTCTGGCCAGACGAATATATTCACAGTTTCGTCCACTGACACCTAATGCAATAGAATGCATTTTAACGCTCTCTCTCTGACACGTTATGTCATAAATGCGTTTACCAGTATGAGAAAAGAAAATAACAAACGGAAAAATACAGGAAAAAGGTAAAGATGGATGCGAAAAATACAGGAAAAAGGTAAAGAGTGATAATAAAATAGAGGATACGGGTGAAAGAAAAAGAAGAGGATATAGGCAATTTATGATCAATAAACTCTCTGTGACAAGAGACTTGTGCGTTCCATGCGGAGCCGCTGCCAAGCTTGTTTGCAAGCACACGGTGGACATACCAGATACTGAGGATAGTGTGAATGAATTTTTTTATTGGTTGCATTTTTGGTTTTCTCCCTTGCCTGCACAGAATGCAATGAATTTCATAACAATCAAATGTACAAATTAATGACCAGCATGGACTCATAGGAAAATGAATAAAGATTCCAAATATGTAAACTTGTAAACACTTATATTTACATTTCACACTCTGTTCCTGGATGATACAGGTGGTGCGTTTTTAATGTGCTTCAGTATATATATATATCAGTATATACATACATATACATACATACATGATATAAACATACATACAATTATGTCCATATTTACACAAAGAAATTTTGTTAATTATTTAAGAGTTCACCCATCTGTGACTTTAACCTACCTGTCTATTTTGTGATATTCGTCTTCCACCACACACTACTGGACACAAGTATTTCGGCCTTTATTTGGTCTATACTTGCCGTTATGAAAGTTATATTAATGATTGCGTCTTTAAATTGGCTGGGTCGCTCACCGGACTTATATACCGTAGTTGTGTGGATGTCGTGAGAATGACCTCAGTGAATGATACACTTTGATTAGAGTGCAAAATTGGCTGTGCGTTTTCACGATTCACGTTCGCAGAAAAACGATGGCACTGCTTGGGTCGTCCTCGGAGTTATTACCGGTAAGCCAATCACTTATATTTCTTTTCTGGTGTTTGGTGCCCTACTTTATGTCCAATGAATGCTTTTTAATTAACTTTATTTATTTCCTATACTTACCCCAAACTCCATAATACAAACGGGGGACAATTCCAGAAATTTTGTTTCCGAAAACAATAGAGGCAGGAATATTTCTAAAAAAATATTTGGCGCCATGAAGTATGTTGGGAAAACCATGTGCGTTGTTTCAACAGCCGAGTCCACAGATCCTTTGACGGGTCCATGAATGGATTCTTGGGGGTCCGTCTACATACACTAAAATTGTGAATTTTTCTTTAACCGAATTTCTTCTCGGAAAACTATCACAGATGTTTTCACTTAAGGAAATTAATTTTTTTACATAGTATTTTTTTTTTTTTTTTATATTTTAATATGATTATGATAAGCTCAATGATTGTAATAAAATATATTATTTGTATGCAATAGTTTTAAATATGCAACTGTGTACATTTTTTTTCTAAGTAGGGGTCCCTAGCTTTCACTGGACAATCAAAATAGTTCGCAGCCTTCAACGGACAATCAAATGGATCTGTAGCCTTCAACGGACAATCAAATGGATCTGTAGCCTTCAACGGACAATCAAATGGATCTGTAGCTTTCAACGGACAATCAAATGGACCTGTAGCCTTCAACGGACAATCAAATGGATCTGTAGCCTTCAACGGACAATCAAATGGATCTGTAGCCTTCAACGGACAATCAAATGGATCTGTAGCCTTCAACGGACAATCAAATGGATCTGTAGCCTTCAACGGACAATCAAAGGGATCTGTAGCCTTCAACGGACAATCAAATGGATCTGTAGCCTTCAACGGACAATCAAATGGATCTGTAGCCTTCAACGGACAATCAAAGGGATCTGTAGCCTTCACCGGACAATCAAGACGATCTATAACCTTCACCGGACAATCAAAGGGATCTGTAGCCTTCACTGGACAATCGAAGGTGTCCATGACACAAGACAAGTTAAAAGCCCCTGATCTATATATTCTGCAGGATGTAGTTAGTAAAATTTTTCCTATGTCACCAGATGAAAAGTCTTTGTAAATGTAAAAACAGGTAATTAATTAAAAACCTTTCATGTTTTACTGACAATTTTAGAGAACTTGTTGTGGGCAGTACAGACAAGTTTTATTTAGTGACACAGACAAGGAAAAGTGTCAACACAGCAAACTTAAATTGATGAACTGTACACACAAGTCAATAACAAATAGAAGTAAATAAGCGTCAAACAACAACCACTGTCAGGCAATGTCGCAAAAGGCTACTAATTTGAGGGTGGGCACGAGGTTGGCACCTCATCACGTTAAATAAATGATTACTCAAATCACACAGCTGGAAGAGTATATGAAGTCTTTGGTGCAGATTTCCTACAATGGTGCCAGAATGCTTGCTTTCAGTTTCTCTGTCAGTTTGTCAGTCAGTCATTCTGTCTGCCTTCCTTCCTTTCTTCCTCGCTGCTTGTTTTTTTACTTTCTTTCTTTATTCTTTTCTATCTGTATTCTTTTCATCTGTCTATCTATCTATCTATCTATCTATCTATCTATCTATCTATCTATCTATCTATCTATCTATCTATCTATCTATCTATCTATCTATCTATCTATCTATCTATCTATCTATCTATCTATCTATCTATCTATCTATCTATCTATCTATCTATCTATCTATCTATCTATCTATCTATCTATCTATCTATCTATCTATCTATCTATCTATCTATCTTTGTTTGTTTCTGTTCTCTCTTTCATTATGTTCTCTCTCTCTTTCTCTCTCTCTCTCTCTCTCTCTCTCTCTCTCTCTCTCTCTCTCTCTCTCTCTGTCTGTCTGTCTCTCTCTCTGTCTTTGTTTCTTACGAATGCTTACAATTTACTTATTTTTGTTGCTTGTTTCAGAAAAAAGAACTCAAGCTTTTCATAAACACAAATCATATTGTTCTAGATTGGCTTATCATTTCTAACGAAACGTCTCCAGATAATGCTTCATGAATTATTACTTGTTTGTGTTATTCAAGCATGAAAATAACAAACAAATACAAAACAAACCAACTCACTGTGAAACACAAAAGCCAGAGGTCACTAGAATGCGGTCAGTTAACATGACGGCCGAGCAAAAGGTGACCGGGCCCTCGCTGGAATTGAACTGTAGAGCCACAATGGCATTATAGGGTGTTTTACATCTGTCGTGAACCTCAGCACCCCCAATTACCCGAGGTTGAACCCTCAAGAACTCATCTGGGAGAGATATAAATACATAAATAAATAATTGTTTTACTGACACAACTGCAGCCAGCAAAAATAAATTTTAAAAAATCCCACCCCGTTTTCGGGAAAAACATAAATAGCGCGTGAAAGCTAATTGAGCACCCACCAAAAGAACACGCAGGCCTTTCACATTTTTCATGGTGTTTTCCCATTGACGCCGGCAATGGTTATGACACACTTTGATGAAATGTGTTGAACGCATGTGTTTTACATGGCAGTCCTTATTCTGGAATCCCAGGGTAAGAGAGGCAGAGGTAGGCCAAACAAACCCACGGAGAAGAGAGCTGGAGGCAGAAGCAAAAGTGATGTGGAAGGCGTGGAGAAAACTTGAACTGATGACACGTGACGCGAGAACCTGGCATGTGGTTGTAGAAGGTTTGTGCTCCTTAAGAATCTAAAGGGCATTAATTGATTGGCCATCGACCTAATACTAATAGTAATAGCCCCTTCAGTCATAACCGACTAAAGGAATGCCCCCTTGAGGTGACAGCCCTCAGCTGCTTATTTTCTTGGGGTGTTCCTTTCGACGTTTTCTCCTCTCTACTGCTAGTTGTGTGAGCTTCTGTTCGGCCAATCTGAGGTAGCGCCGTAGATAGCATCGCCACTTGGTGCGATCGGCAGCTTCATCCTCCCAGTTTGCCGGATTCATGTCCAGTGCCCTCATGTCTCTCTTGCACACATCTTTGAATCTCAGCTGCGGTCGCCTATCTGTTCTTTTGACATCTGCCAGTTGTCCGTTGAAGATATCTTTCGGGATGCGACCATCTTCCATGCGGCGGACATGGCCAAGCCAGCGTTGTTTGCCATCGACCATAAGTCATGGTAAGTTTGACCACAAAGATCCAATGCATTTAAAATGGAATGGAATGCAATGAAACAACCACAGGAACATTAGTACCGTTACCAGGACTTGCAGCGGAAATAGAACAATACAATTAATTCCCCGTCAATTTGGTGGGTTACTTGCTCGTAAATAGAGATTTTTTCTTTGGGTTTGTTTTTTAAATTCAGTAATCCGCCAACAATCAACATGTAGCCCTCATATAACTGACATACTTTGCGGCTAGGATGAACATGCGCGCCTCGCTAAAACGAGTTAAAACTCCTACTTAAAAAAAAAACAACTTGTCATTACTCATTTTAGCTGTGTATTTGTAACATTCCTGTGTAACGCGACATTTCTGTTGTCTGGCGATTTCCTTCTTCATTCTTTTACTTTTATTTCTTTTACTTTTTTTCTTCTTTTTCTTTTTTAAAAAATATCTTCCACTTTTATGTCTTCTTTTATTTCTTCTTCTTCTTATTTTATTTCTACTGCCTTTATTTCTTCTTCTTCTTCTTCTTCTTCTATTTGTCTTCGTTCACTTCTTCTTCTTTTTTATTTGTCTTCTTTTATTTCTTCTTCTTCTTCTTCTTCTTTTTTTTTTAAATGTCTTTTTCTTCTTCTTCGTCGTCTTCTTTTTAATTTGTCTTCTTTTATTTCTTCTTCTTCTTTCGCCTTTCAACTCTCAAAGCAGCATAGGCTTTTAACAAACTTATACTAAGGCTTAACGCCCCGTGCCATCAGCCCAAGTTCTTTCCTTGTCTTCTTTTACCTCTGATAAGGCTATCAACAGGTTTTCCCTATGTGTGTTCTATCCATCTCATTTCTTGTTCCCTCTGATAATGCTATCAACAGGTTTTCCCTATGTGTGTTCTATCCATCTCATTTCTTGTTCCCTTTGATAATGCTATCAACAGGTTTTCCCTATGTGTGTTCTATCCATCTCATTTCTTGTTCCCTCTGGTAATGCTATCAACAGGTTTTCCCTATGTATGTTCTATCCATCTCATTTCTTATTCCCTCTGGTAATGCTATCAACAGGTTTTCCCTATGTATGTTCTATCCATCTCATTTCTTGTTCCCTCTGGCATTTGTTCAGGTCTTGTCTATAGTTCAAAAGTTTCCTGCCTATCTGTTAATTGTCGATAACTCACTTACACAAGTCAAGATTGTCTCTATTTATCAAGGAAAGTATGAACCCATATACATGAATAATATAGCACAAACATTTTTTTTGGTTAAAGAAGTTGCTGGTTCGCTATATCTACTAACTAAAAATGCACTGATATAACCAATTTATCATCATCATCCTCATTGTAGCGAGACGGCCAAAAACACTCTGGAATTGCACCGAAAATAATAAGTTTATCTAAGATTTTGATTGTAAATATAATTCTCGCTGAATTTTAGTCGTGGAAAATAAGTATCTTTATGATTGCCGGTAAGTAATGCTTCTATCTGTGATTTTACTCCGTGGAATTTCACTTCACACTGGATTTTCAACCATAACAACTAAATCTTTGTAAACCTACTTTTACACCATTAGTAAAAAGTCAGTCTGAAAAAAATATAAATATTAGATAAACATAAAGGTATGTTTTCAGGCACTGGTAAGAAATAAAGAAGTAGAAAACTAGACAACAGAAAACAACAGACGTGAGTGGCTTACCCAGGACTCGAACCCAGGACCTTCTGTGCGGCAACCCCGCCTAGCTATGCAAGCGAATCACACTATCCGCCCTGCCATCTTGGCATCACCAAAAAATGATGCTTCGATGATGGGTCATTAGTGCGACTCGCAACACATAACACCGGAAATTTACCATGGACAGTCTTGCCTATTAATGACGCAATCACTTCTGTTATCCTCCTATTATACAGTATAGGTCAGACCACACAAGACAAAGACCTTAATACTGTGTCTGTGTTCTGAAAAAAATATCATTGGTCGGAGTGCGTACGTATAGGAGGACAAGTCAAAATGTCAACAGCTATCGAAACACAGGCTCAGAAAAGGGCATTTAAGCCCGTTTCAGTCACAGTTCCAGTACTTCCCAAATTCACATCAAGATCGAATAGCTGAGAAGACGTCAAGCGAACTGACCCAAACGTGTTAGAAGCCACAAGCCACAGCATACAGCTGAGAAGAAGCCAAGCTAACTTGCTTTTGTGAACCGACTTGCTTAGTGACACGCTTATGTCACACAGTCCTGGAAGTACTATTAAGACTGCATGTATTTCTATAAATGTATAGATCGTTAAGCTTATAAAATATCTCAGTGTCATGTAAATTGATGTAATATTGACAATTCATGTTATGATTAACATAGATCCACGTGTGTTTATTTTTGCCTTTGTACCCTTAACTGATATTAGTCTTCCACGAAAAATTTAACCTCCGATACTCAACAGCATTGACTCAGCTAGTTAGTCCTTCCCAGGACTTCACAATGTTTGCAATAAATGCTTACATTCCTTTTTAAGGCTTGGCTTTTAAAGCTGTGTGCACAAGAGTTCGAAAAATGTACATTTTATAAAGGGAAATCACGTTGACAAATCTAAAAACCAAAGAGAAATAATTATGAGGATTCACAGAAAAAATTTTTGAATAATGCAATAGCCCTTCAATGCATTTTATTTTTTGCATGAAGTACTCTCTTGGTTGACAGAACCACAACCTCAAGGCAGTATTGTCAAAAAAGAGGATCTAATCGACAGTGGCCACTTAGTCACCGGAGGGCGTCCTAGTGGTAAACTTCAGATACCATAGCCTTGTTCATTAGTTGCAGGTTCAGATATCAGTGGAACAAGACACACTTTTTGAGAACTGAGAGACACTCATGCAGCAGCGGAACAACACTGCATGCCTGGCAGAAGCATAGCAACTTGGTGCCAAGGTGAATGAGGTCCCACGGGAAGTCAAACCCAGGATCCAGCTCCAAAACTGACGGGGAGGATTTTTCAAGTTCCTCACGTATCGAGAAACAAAAAGCAAACGTCACCAAGACCACTTGATGAAAAGGACCATGACAATATAAGGATAACTAGGGCAGTTTTTTTGGTTGGTGGCAATCGCCCGAAGTTTCTCGGGTAATTCCGTCACTATGCGTGCTGCACCTTTCGGTTTTACGTTTTAAGACTGGTTTGTGTGGATCGGGGTCATGGCCAGATACGTCAATACAATACGAACATGCGTGCGGTGGTCTTGCAGCTCTCGAGTTGTAAAAATCGGCTGTGTCCGTCCAGTGTTTTTTGTGATTAATTTTTGTTAGTTGCCGGGAATGCAGATTATTACAGTGGCAGTGAGTTTCAAGTTGTAAGTTAATTAGTATTTTGGAGATAATTGACATATACCCCTAATAACTATCGTTGCGTAATTGAATATAGTTGGTTTTTAAATTAGGAGGGGAAGAAGGTAAATAGTAGGCGTACATATTTATTTTAAGTAGCAGCACGCCTAGCTCGCATTACCAGGATACGCCACTGATATATATATATATATATATATATATATATATATATATATATATATATATATATATATATATATATATATATATATATATATATATATATATATATATATATATATATATATATATATATATATATATATATATATATATATATATATATATATATATATATTAAAATGGATTTATTTATTTTATACATCGCATCACAGCTGTCAATTCTACTTAATACTTACTTACTTACTTAGTCGTTCCCCTTCTACCGTGAGGTGTAGAGGTTTGGAAAAGAGAGCGCCAGACTATCCTATCGGCTGTCTTCCTCCTGGCCTGGTTCCATTCTAGTCCTCGGTCCTTCAAAGATTGTCTAATGTTGTCCTACCAGCGGACTCTGGGTCGTCCTCGGGGTCTGGATCCTTGGCTCTTTGTTTCCCATGCTTGTCGTGGTATCCGATCTTCTCCCATTCTGCAGACATTGGGACTGTTCTACTTGGGTCTGCAGGGGGGTAGGATTTAAGGCCTTGACGTATCGTCTGGTTGCGTACCATGTCTCTTCTTGTTACTTCAACCACCTTCCTCAGATACCTCATTTCTGAAGTTTGGATCTGGCTTTTATGGGTTGTAGTCATTGCCCATGACTCGCATCCATATGTCAAGACTGGGACATAGGTGGAGCAGTATACAGCCATCTTTGTTTTCTTACCAACCTCTCTCTTGCCTAGGAATCCTCGATTTATGGCCTGAAAAAGTCTCCCAGCTGCTGCTTTTCGAGTGGCCAACTCTTCTTTGATGCCTCCCTTTCGGTCTATAATAGCTCCGAGGTATTTAAAGTGGTTGACCTGCTCCAGGACCTGTTCTCCCAGCTTAATCTGATGTCTTCTTTCTTCTCGTGATATCACCATGGATTTTGTTTTAGAGCTGCTTATGACCATCCCTCTCTTCTCCAGCTCTTCCTTCCAGACTTGCAGGTTGGATTGGAGATGTGCCTCTGATTTAGCAATCAGGGCAACATCATCAGCAAATGCCAGCTCCGAAATATAGACCTGTCTCATCCTCCAGTACCCCACTGAATACTTTCTTGTTCTCTCCTTACATGCCTTGATGACATCGTCCATAAGGAGTATGAAGAGGTAAGGTGAAAGGATATCACCTTGTCTTACACCAGTGGTGGTCTTGAACTCTTCTGACTTATGGTTTGCTGTCCTCACATAATTTCTGCAAGACTTGTAGAAGCTCTGTATAGCATGAATCAGAGGTGCTGGAATATTCTTCCTTGCCAAACAGTCCCAAAGTTTGCTCCAGGGGACCCTGTCAAACGCCTTTTCCAGATTTATGAAACAAAGATGGATCTCAGTCTTATACTCAAGGGCCTTTTCACTCAGTTATAATTCCAGTTATAATTTATCAACTTTTGTTATTTGTATCAGAATGTTTAATAATTAAAAACTGGTAGGGAATAATTAACGAGCTGCATTCACATCACGTATTAATAGAGGCACCTTTGGAGCATAGGACAGGTCTAGCGAGAAGGTGACTTACTTCACAGCTCTCTTCTACAGGTACCATCTAGATCTGTGTGGTTAACTAACTGATCTGTCCTGTGTCATCCTTACCTGTAGTTTACCAATTCTCCTCTCTATTTTCTGGGAACTATTTAACTATCTACCATCCATTTTGCCCCAGTCATCATCATCGTCACTATAATCATCATCAATTTTCGATGTCGACAATTGCGTCTCTCTCCCCATGTTTTCACCAAGAGTATATTCTATTAGTTCTGCTGTGAGTTTGTCTAAGTTTGTTTCCTTTGCGTATACGGATCTTTTTCATGATAGATTCATCAACATTTTCAATTTTTTTTAAAAACAAATTTTTAAAAAGTGGATGAATTTTTGTGTACATTACAAGAAGATGAACTGACAAATTTAGTTTTGGTGGGTAGACTATTTGAATGTCTAAATAAATATAACAACGAAACTCTACCTGATGACCACTTCAGTCCATGAACTTCAATAGTTGCCATAAAAAGAGTTCCCAGCAGGATTAGGTACACAATACTAGACGACATCATGCTGCAAGACACCAACACGTTAACATTATGTGGATATTCTATTTAATAACCTAATGTTTTGTCAGCATAGGCTACCAGAGTCATTTGTCACATTCTGTGACCTGTTGCAAAGCATTCTGGGGGAATGAAGGAGGGGAGCATGAAACGAAAAAAAAAAAAAAATGACAAGCCATATATTTTCAAAATGACCAAATTAGATAAAATACTATCTAATGTCACAGAACAAAATTTTCAATTAAAGAAAACAGAATACAAATAAAATATCGTTGCAACTTATTGACCCTTTAGGCACACTACAGAGAATTATAAGTTTATTTACAGAGCTGTCTTTTTAATATTTATTTTTAGCATGATGGCGTCGCCATCTTGAGGCCCTCACAACGAGGCGAATCACTACAGTTTACGGTGACTGAGGTAACCACATACAAATTTTGCCATCATTAATGTTAAAAAAAAAAAAAATTAAGACAGATAGTCATCACGGTAACTGGGGTAACCTTATAAAATTCCGTTAAAATTCCGCAATATATTAGGAATTTTTTTTTTAAATTTTCAGAAAGATAGTTATCGGAAACAATTATATCATATATCTTAGGTATTCCTTCATTATCAGCCTTCAATAACAAAGTAAGCATTGTGTAAGTTCTTGCTGGTATCGTATTGTAAAATTCTTGCCCGTAAAAGAATCGTATCGTAAGACTCTTTTATTAGAATAGCCATGGTGTAAAACTCCTTCTTTTAAAGGAATCGTAATGTGACAGTTCTTCCATTTAGAGAGCCTCATGTCTTAGAGTAACCATGATGAAAACTCATTCCTAAGAGAAAGCGACAGTAAAAAACTCCTGCCTTAGAGAAATACATAGTCAAAAAACTCCTTCATCGAAGAAAAACAGAGTAAAAAACTCCTTTCTCAAAGAAAGCCATAGTAAAAAACGTCTTCTTTTGTGACAGCAATAGTCAAAAACTCCTTCCTTTGTGATAGCAATAGTCAAAAACTCCTTCCTTAAAGTGCCGTAGTCAAAAACCCCTTCCATAGAGAAAACCGTGGTTTTAAGCTCCTGTTAGAGGAACCTTGGAGAAAGCCATCGTCAAAATCTCCTTCCTCAGAGAAAGCCAGAGTAAAAAAACTGGGTCCTTAGAAAAAGCCGTAGTCAAACACTTCCTCAGAGAAAGCCATAGTAAAAAACTCCTTCTTTATAGAAAACCTTACTTACTTCCTTAGTCTTCCCTCTTCTACCGTGAGGTGTAGAGGTTTGGAAGAGAGAGCCACAAACTATACTCTAGACTGTCTTCCTACTGGCCTGGTTCCATTCTAGTCCTCCGTCCTTCAAAGATTGTCTAATGTTGTCGTCCTGGAGGTCTGGATCACTGGCTCTTATTTTCCCAAGCTTGTCGTGGTAGCCGATCTTCTCCCATTCTGCAGACGTGGCCAAACCATCTTAGTTGGGACTGTTCTACTTAAGTCTGCAGGAGTTGGGTTTTTAGGCCTTGTCGTATCGTCTGGTTGCGGACCAAGTGTCTACTTCAACCACTTTCCTGAGATACCTCATTTCTGAGGTTTGAATCTGGCTTTTGTGGGTTGTAGTCATTGCCCATGACTCACATCCATACGTCAAGACAGGGACATAGGTGGAGCGGTAAACAGCCATCTTCGTTTTCTTACCAACCTCTCTCTTGCTGAGAAATCCTCCATTTATGGCCTGAAAAAGTCTCCCAGCTGCTGCTCTTCGGGTAGCCAGCTCTTATTTTGATGCCTCCTTCTGGTCTATTTGAGACAACCAAGGTGTAAAATTCCTTCCATGGACGTACTATGCTGAAAACCTTCTTTATCAAAACCATGACGAAAAACTGCCTTCCTCAGAAAAAAACCATGGTAGAGAATCGCTCCTTACAGAATGCCAAGGTGTAAAACTCCCGTGTTAGAGAAGGCCGTGTTGTTAACTAGGATTGCTGAGCTCGTCACTCTTTCGCAGCAAATGCCAAGTTGAAGAATGTAGACATGTTCTGTAGCTGTTGAGTGGTGCTGTATATAGTGGTTGCGATTGTTGGGGAGCCCGGCAGTAACTTTCTTCTTTCTCTGGGGAGTGAGCAGCACACGATGAACTGTCTTTTTTGGATGGGTACCGTTGCGGGCGGCTATTCTGCTGATTTGTGAGGTTTAATTTGTTTAATTGCTTGCGAATCTGGTGTGTTCGGTTTTTAGTTGGCAGATTGTGCACTGCACACGTCGTAGGTTATTGATGTTATTTCTGCTTGGATAGGCCATTTCTTTACACATGACACGCCCAATAGACCCTTTTGCTCATCGGTTCAGCCGTTCTACTTGGATGTTGTTTTGGAGTATTGATCTGCATGGTGGCTGGACTGTTTGGTTGAACCATACTTGCTCCTAGTCTTGCTAGTATGTCTGCATTTTCGTTGCCTGGTGTACATGTGTGTGTCCTGGTCCTCGGGTTTCCCCCTTTTTATTTGTTTAAAATTGTTTATACAGTACCCTCTGTCCTGTACTGTTCTCAGTCTTCTATCACTCACTAGACATAGTATTAAGGTCTTGTGTAATCTGAGCTATACTGTACAATAAGGGGATCGGAGAAGTGATTCGTCATTAATCAGGCTGGATCGCCCTAGGTACACATCCGGTGTTGCGAGTGCAAAATCGCCCTAATTACCCCTGTCCACGAAGCACTATTTTAGTGGTGCCTACTTGGCAGGAGGATAGTGTGATTCGCTTCCGCATCTAAGCGGTGTTGCCGGTCGGATGGTCCTGGGTTCGATTCTCCGGTGAGCCAATCACTTCTTTTGTTTTTCTGTTGTCTAGTTTTCTACTTCTTAGAGGGCTCGTGGCTGCATCAGTGTATGATTTATTGAAACTGTTGGGGCTGAGAGGACAGTCCAGAACAAGGGCACTGAAGAGGCTTAGTGAAACTGCCAAAAGGGCATCATTCTGGCTGTGGAACAACCGCAGTGGGCTATGGAACTCGGGACAGCAAACTCAGCGGTACAGACAACATCAGGAATTTTTCTAAGTCCACAATACGATGAGTTTTTCGGTGTACTGGTGAAAGGGCTGTGACTGACGGGCAACACGCGGCGTGTTTTATAAGAGGTGTTGGGCACAGAATTTCAGTTTCTAGCCCGCAATGGCTAGCTTCGTCGGCTTCGCGCAGGTGTGTCAGTGTCTGTCCCTAGTCGTGGTGTGCGGCGGAACGAACGGAATAATTTGTCTTCTCTTTGTTACTTTCACAATTGCCTCCACGGCTGGCGGAGTTGTGGATTTTAAAGTTGCTACCAAAGTGAAATGGGTTCATTTTCGATACAAGACAACAGAAGGCTGAGACACTTGGGAGTCATGACCCAAGTGGGTCCGCCCCCCCCCCCCCCTCCCACCCCCCCGCCAGAGTGTAAAGGATAGTAAAAGGGCCGAAACATATGATCGAGGGGGGAACTGCTTCTGATGATCAGATTGCCTTCTGTTGTATCGCTCTGTATAGAGTTTCCTATCTTCTTACAAGCTCTTTAAACGTACCTTTATGTGTGTAATATTTATTTGTTGGTCTTGTGAACATGTCCCCATCTCCCACAACATCACCAACTCTCTCTCTCTCTGTCACTTCTGGGCTCTGTAGCTGTATCATCTGATGTACAACATAAGATTTTAAGTTTACCATTCTGAAACATGTTTTCTTCTCTAGAAAAGTGGACAGTGATTAAATCGCGTTATTACCAAGTTGATTTATTTGTTCATTCTCAATAAGTATAATAAACCCCATTGCTTAGTTTGCGCCCAAGTGTTAGCCGTAGTGAAGGAATATAACTTGAAACGTCACTACATCACAAATCATCAGAAAAACAACGACTAGCATAGCAGCGAGTCGAGAAAGCTTGTGATTGAACAACTCAAGAATAAACTGAATCAGCAAAAGAGTATAATTAGCCATGTAAAGAAGATTCAGGAATCATCGCTCATGGCGTCCTATGTGATTAGTTATGAGCTTGCAAAAGCAAAAAAGCCGTTTACTGATGGAGAGTTTGTGAAAAAGTGTGCAGTTCAAATGGCAGAAGCGTTCAATGAAGAAAAAGTAGTAACAGAATTTCAAAATGTACCTCTTTAAAAAAAAAACCGTAGCTAGGAGCACAGAAGATATTAGTTTGCATTTGTCCCAGAACTTGAAATCTTTAATTGAAAATTGTCCATACTTTTCACTGGCGATTGATGAAAGTACAGACATCACAGACACTAGCCAGCTTCTTATTTTTGTTAAAGTGATCCAGGAAGACTTTACTGTTTCTGAAGAATTACTGAAAGTTTGCTCTTTGCATGGTACAAGTAAAGGGGATGACATATTTTCTGCAGTTCAAAATGCCATGGAAGAATATGGTGGGTTTGAAAAATTATCTGCTGTGTATACCGATGGTTGCAAGGCTTTGTATGGTTGGAACCAGGGACGAAAATACTGGTTTTGATGGGACTTTTGAAGCAAAATAAAATTGATGGCGTGCCTACATTACATTACATAGTTCACCAAGAGTCTTCCTTTGTGCAAAATCCATAAAAACCTAAATGACACTATGGCTAACTGTAGTGAAAATAACGACTTTTCACCTTCAGAGGAGGACTCACATGCTTCTCTAACTCACAGGAAGTTCCTTGCACTTTTTTAGAAGAAGTGGATTCTGTTTACGGTGATAATCCTGCTTCATGAAGACAATGATGCTGAGGTGAGAGGAAAATGACAATTTAATAAGATAATGACAATCATTTGTGAATGAAGGATGAAATATTTGACTTCCTGCGAGAATGAAAATTACCATGTTCAATTGATTCTTCAAAAAAACTCAAAGATATTCATTCCATTCAGCCACTTGGCATTTCTCAAACAGATATAAACATAACATTTGAATGTACTGATCCTTTTGCAGGGTTACAAGGAAAAGGCAAACAATTTTTTTCAAATGATGGGCTATGTTGATGGCTTCAAAAAGGAAAAACTGAGCCTATTTAGTCTGTCTTTGTTGCAAAAAAAGAATGACCTTTTTCATTTTCCTTGTCGTAAACAGCTGTCGGAGAAAGTGTGTGTTAACTTCAAGAGGTACACAGATGACATTGAACATCTGATTTTGAGTTTGATCGTCGATTTCAAAGATTTTGAGATGTTTTGTTCACAAATGGTAACAACCCATTTCAAGTGTAAATCATGCGCGCCAGTTCCGTGGTCATTGGAGTCTCAGCCAGCAGAACTACAATTACAGTTGTTGTGAACTCCAATGTGACCCATTCATAGGGTCAACACAACAGAAGCACCTGGAGCTGATTTGTGGAAATTTTACTGGTACCAAATGGAACGTTTACCCACTTCTTGAGAAAATGGGCCCTAAAAGTGTGCTCTATATTTGGTAGCACATATCTTTGTGAGACATTTTCGGCCATGAAGCTTATCAAATCCAAGACCAGAAACAGATTAACTGACTCTGTATTATCCCATGTTCTCAGAATTGCTACGTCACATATGGAAGTAGACTTAAATCACTGGTGAAAATTTTTGATAAGCCACACTCTTCACAATGAAATAACACAAAAATGTATGTTTGAAATAAATAATTACATGTCATATCACAAATTACAAAACAAATTAAAACAACAGATTCATTAAATTTTTTTTTAAACAGTAATTTCAGTCCGAAGACTGGTATACATGTCTTGGCAGATGTGCAGTACAGTAGTTCATTATATATGTAAAACTAAATCTCAGAACGTTATTTTTTAAGGATTTTATAGGTCTGGCCCTCTGGTGTTATCCTTTACCACAATCTGACCCTCGGCCAACCTTAGCTTGGCCACCACTGCACTAGATAGTGAGTTTGATGTTGCTTGGTATATTTTTATTTAAAACGAATTCAGTTTTGTGATATGTGCAATAAAATGCTTTTGTTTACTAAAGATAAAAGTAATGTCATATTTTCAATATAAATCAAACAAATTCCTCTAATGTATTATTATTATTGTTCCAAAGAATCTCGTTAAATTATGGGCGGGTCTCATACCCGGGTGCATCGTATATAACACGGAATACCGTATATTGTAGGAAGGTATGAGTCAACATATGATATTAAACATAAATCCACTCACCCTGCACGCATCCATACATACAATGTGTCAGTTCTGTATGTTCGTTATATTTTTATGTTTCTTCTAAAATACAATAAGTATGATCATTTATGAATAAAAGGAATACAACATTAACATTTTAGTTTACCAATTCATAAAATGAAACACTGATTTAGGATCAGTGTTGCTACTAAAAACAATCAAAGTAATTGATTAAATAGGTTGATTAAAAAGTCCCTCCCTATTTTTAAATGTTTATTTCTTCACTGTTATTTAACTAATTTATATGAAATACAAATCAGATTGAAGGAAACTAACTGATATTTTACTGCATAGAATCCAATGTATTCTTACAGCTCAACGTGAGATCTGATCTTTTCAACACATGACTTATAGCAATATTTTATCTCTCTTGCAACGTCATTATATTAGCCATGTTAGATTTTATTTTATTCCAGAAATAAACAATAAACTTATTAGTTAAATATAAAATGACAGTTATTACCCATTATTTTGACATACGTTTTATGTATATTCAACAGACACAAATAAAGATGTTTTAAAAAAACAATTAAAAATAGGACACGACTTTTCTATCGCCTTTTCTATTACAGAAGCCAAATATACATCTATAACCCATCAGGGGTTAAACAAGATATATTTAAAGCAATATGAAGACCACACCTCCATGTATCAGCCATACTTACATATCCATTTTCTCCAGTCAGTAACTGCAATCTAACTTGTCGTAGATTATCAAACGTATTTTAAATTTATTCGAACTTCCAATAATTTTCTCTTAATGTAAGCAGAAGGCAAAGTGACGAATCCTTAAAACAAGCACATTCAAAACAGATGCTGCAGTGTTCATTTCCGTTCTGATCCCTGTGGAGCACTGGCTTTCAACAAGTTCATACCAAGCAGCCTTCATGTCCTGTGCCATCCCTTCAAGGTCTTCCCATGTCAATTACCAAAAAAATCTCTTTCATGTCTGTCTGCACTGACAATCATATGTTTTAAGATCCCCCTTTGTGCCTCTTACCTCGGAAATATATGCATGGAGGCATATCTGGAGTCATTCTTATATGACCACTAGCTGTGCACAATGCTACAACATACACGTGTGGACCTGGACCTCTGGGAGGTTAATTACACCCTCATTGACTCTTGAAAACATCCACTCACTTCCAAGGATTCCTCCTGTGGTGAAACTTGTTGAGAACCCAGCATTGCACACTAAGTTTGGAGCAGTCACTTGAGCCCAAGAAGTATTTCTGTGGCTTTCATCTGGTTGACGGCATGAAGGAGGATTTCACTATGGACATATGATAGGCAGGGGAAACTGAGAAGTAGCTCTGAGCAGGACGCGACAATTCCTTGTGACAGCCAAGAGCCAGAGTACAGTATTTTACTCTGCATAATTGGAGAGCCCCCTTGGATGGCGGGAAATGCACAGTATGCCATGCGCTTTGTCCTAGCTTGGAACCAGATGTGACGATCATTTAAATGCAAGCCTAGCTGGAGAAACTGGAGCTCATGACCAACTCAGCACGTTTCGGAATGGCAGAAAGCCACACGAAAAGCCTAGATCTACAGCGTAGATAATACCAAGGAGTCTTCAACGGGGTATTGGCTGCTAAAGAGTGAAAAGCTCAGCAGCCCTAGTTAAACAACCTTGGAAATTTCAGAACAAGGACTGCCTTATAATGTCACTAACTATTTTTGTCAACGAGTGTCTTATCCAAATTCAATGACTTCTCCTCACCTCTTGTCTCTTTGGTATTTCCTCATTCCATCAGTTCTCCATTGTTGATCATGCTTCCAAGGGGCTTAGGCTTTCAACAAACGTATGCCAAATCTTCCTGTCCTTTGCCAACAGCTCAAGGTCATTCCATGTTGTCCTCATTAAGTCAGTCTCCAGTTATCGTCCCCATGTGTTCATTGGTCTTCCTCTGTCTCTCTTGCTACAGGAACTTCACAGCAAGGAGATTCTTGGTGGATGGGTAATGAAGGCGCAGGATGAAGGCGGCGATCACAGTGTTGTTAACTCTGATGTTAACAAAGATGACGACATTATTGACAAATGATAATAACGATAGTCATTAATGAAGACAAGGATGATAATGATAATCATTAATGAAGACACTGATGATAATGATAATCATTAAGGAAGACAATGATGATAATGATAATCATTAATGTAGTCAATTATAATAATGACAATCATTAACGAAGACACTGATGATAATGATAATCATTAATGAAGACAATGATGATAATGATAATCATTAATGAAGACAATGATGATAATGACAATCATTAATGAAGACAATGATGATAATGATAAAAACCGTAGTAATGAAGGCACAGGTGACAACAAAGTTAAAGAAAATGTCGACGGAAGCATATTTTATATGAATTCGTTTGTTTGCCTCTACAAAGATGTTTCTCTTAAGATTTTCGGGTGCAGCACGGCCATAGAAAACAGTGTTCTTGTGCAAACAGTAGCCGGCTGTGAGCAAACACGGATATACTATGACGTATAGGCTCACACATAGGGCCTGAAATGGCGTTATCCTTTTGAACAGGGCTCAGTGAAGTGCTGACGAAATTTCAGGCATTCAATTTTAGGAGGGATTCGGGAAACCCGGGTTCATGAAATGTTTTTGAATGCGTCTGTATAGGTCAGAATTATTTTGCTTCATATATTGTATGTCAGTGTTATGGATTTAAGTTACTAGATTCAAGTATGTTAAAACCGTAATTATACGCGTACATACAACCGGTTTAGTTACACATGTTTGGGTGATTAGAAGGATCGCAAGAAGACGACATGAGAAGATGTTTGTCCCATCCCTCGTTTTCACGCTTCGTTTATTTAATTATTGTAATCATGCGCGCCAGTTCTTAACCCGATCTATTCAAGTGGTCATTGGAGTCCATATTGGAATCTGTGGCATCTTACTGCTTACTACACGCTTTTTTCCCCTACTGTTGCCGTCAAGCGTGGGGTGGAGCGTAAGTTTGCATTCTTGAACTAAGTGTGTCTCACTGGCTGCTGTGAGACCGTGTTGTTGTTGGATGTCTGTGTTGTTGTTGGATGTCTGTGATGTTGTTGGATGTCTGTGTTGTTGTTGGATGTTTGTGATGTTGCCTATCTACCTGTCTCTTGGTCTTTTCCGTGCCTTGAACCTAGATCGTCTATTATTGTAGGCGAGTAGTGTTAATTTATCGGCGTTCATTCTCAGGATACGGTCAAACAACTCCCTATGTACCTGATGCAGGATGTAGTTACTACAATTTTTCTGACGTCATCATTTCTCATTCTGTTTCTGCTGGTAACATTAATGGCGTTTATTAAACATCTTCTTCTTCTTCTTCGATCGACCTGAAAAGGACGTTGGTTGCGTTGTGTCCGTTTACAGCGAAGCTGCGATATTTGCGCCTTTCGGCCGATACATCCGACTTCAGCACGGCATTTTTGGAACCGGGTTAGCCTTCCCTGTTCGATCCCTACTCACTCAGCCAGACTGCAGTGATGCAGCCTGTTTCCAGGACCACCACTTGGAGGTGGAGTAGGGTCTTTGTCAGCTCTGGTTCTCTGACCCTGACGCAAGCAGTCTTGTTTACGGTCGCTAACTGCATTCCCCACTGTTGACGCGTCTAAGGTCCCATATTAAACATCTCATCTCACAGGATGTGGTTTTCTCCTCCTGTGCCTTGGCCAGGGACACTGATAGCAAAGAGTTGGTAAGAATATGCGATTTATCAGCTGTCTTTTGGTTTCCATACTGATTTTCTGATCTTTGAGTAGTTGTGACAGTTGGGTAGTCACTACACAGGCCTTTAGACATCGTGTTTCTATTCATCCATTTTCCAAGTCTTCCATTTTCAGTGTCAAAGACAGATGACACAAGATATTTCCTTATACGGGTCGTATCATTTTTATTTATGTTTATGTATTTTCCATTAATGCTTCTGAAAGGCCCTATTTATTTATTGTCTTTGTATTTAGTTTTCACTTCCTTGTCTTTTAGAAGGCCTCGTGGTCGATGTTATTGTTGTTGTTGTTATTGTTGTTGTAGTTTAACTAGAACTGCTGAGCTTATCGCTCTTTTGCAGCCAATACGAAGTTGAAGACTCCTAGGTATTACCTACACTGTAGATCTAAGCTTTTCCTGTTGCTTTTCAGCCAATCCGAAATGTCTTAAGTTGAAGTCATGAGCTCCAGTTTCTCCAGCTTTGGCTCGCATTTAAAGGATCATTCTATCTGCTCCCAAGCTAGGTGGAAGAAGCGTATGGTACACTGTGCATTCCCGCCATCCAAGGAGGATCTCAAAATATGCAGAGCTAAAAAACTGTGCTCTGGTTCTGGGATCTCCCAAGGAATTGTCACGCCCTATCCAGAGTGACTTCTCATTTGCCTTTCATGGGGTCCTCTTAGTGAGATCCTCCTGCGTGCAGCTGATAAGCTTTTGTTTTTTAAACATGCCTTTCTTTACATTGAAATGTTTTTTTTACCCCTCCTCCCAAAAAATGAGGGGTCATCACAATGTGAAACGAACCGGGTCTCATCTGATCTCTCGGAGGGTCTAAAAGTAGAATATATTCTCCAAGCGTGTCGGTTCCATGAGAGAGGCTAATTGACAACATGACTTTTACTAACCTTATGTGAAGGAAAAACTGTATGACGAGAGCAGTCTGAGACAGACGGCCAGAGTTATGAGAAAAACAGATGTGGTTATATGAGGCTGATGTGTGAAGACTGAGACAGACCGCCTACTTTATGAGAGAAAGAGATGTGGATTACATGAGAGCGCAGAATGTTAAAAAAAAACTAAACAAGGGACATAAAAGATAAATATAGAAGCAGAATAATACTTTGTATGCTGTCCCTTTACTAGATGATTGAATGTTTGAATTAGTGATCTCTGTTTTACACCGGATCGCATATATCGAATGTATTAATACACAAAAAAACTGGGGGTTGCGTGTAGAAATCTAAAATATGTATCAAATGCGTATTAGGCCCATTGAAATCATGTTTTAATACATTAGATATGACCACAGACATTAACAGAAACATTACTTTATGTATTTGAAAATTATCTGGTATTTGTTAAAAATTGGGGTTATTTTGTCAAAATTAGGGAAAAGTGTCAAAATTAGTTGGCAATGTCAAAATTAGTGGAATTCTTTCTCGTATCGTGTTCACAGTAGAATGATAACATTTTCTTCATCTACTCCAGGAGAGGATTTCTAATCTTCGTGTTAATTTTAGCAGGCGGCGGCGTAGAATGAACGACATCAGCAGAACCTTGTCAGTATTCTTCTTTATATTCTGTATTGTTAACCCAAGGAGGAATTCTTCGAGCTGCTTCAGTGGATGACTGCCTAGATGAAATTATCATGCTCCGAGATTTCAATGCCAGAGTTGGAAATGGCCATGCTAGATGGGGTGGAGTTATCGGAAGATATGGAGAAGATACTCTCAATGACAGTGGAAAGCGACTCCTTAGATTCTGCAGTGAGCAGAATCTGATCATTACAAAGACAAAGTTCCCTCATAAGCGCATACATGCATACACTAGATGTGAACCAACAAAGAATGAGAAGTCAGTGATCGACTATGCCATTGTTAGGAGGAGCTCATTCAAATATGTCCGATGCTAGAGTCTGGAGGGGGCCAGAAATTGGCAGTGATCACTACCTGCTTACAATCAAAAGAACAACTGAAAGAGTTGCTGCCCAACGTCACGCAAGAAACCAAGTAAACGAACGGGAGAAATGAGCATTAAGATCTACGAGGGACGGTCAAAAAGTAATGCCTCGTAATTTTTAATTTCATTCAATAGGCAAGAAAACAGATAAAATTCACATTGAAATGTAGCCCCAAGTCTGAACTTCAAAAATTTATTTCTCAATGTAGTCTCCGTTATTTGTTACAGTTTTTGTCCATCTTCTCACAAGGGCATGTATCTCCGCACGGTAAAAATGTGTGTCCTTTTTCCTAAACCACTGGCGTACGGCGCGTTTAAGGGTCTTGGTGTCCTCAAAGTGATGTCTGCGAAGATCTTCTTTCAGTGGTCTAAACAGATGGAAGTCAGAAGGTGCAAGATCGGGACTGTAAGGGAGATGTGGTAATAATGTCCAGCCAAATTCTGCAATCGCATCAATGGTGCGTTTAGCGGTGTGTGGCGTGGCATTATCGTGCAACAGTAGTGCAGTTCTCTGATCTTTTAATGGGTAAAGTCGCCGAAGACGACCTCTAAGCTTCTTTAAAGTTTCAATGTAACGGTCTGCATTCACCGTGTTTCCCTGTTCCAAGAAGTCGAGAAGAATCACACCCTTCTCATCCCAAAACACGGAGGCCATAACTTTCCCTACAGATGGTGAACTTTTGAACTTCTTTCTTGTCGGCGATGTTGTGTGATGCCATTCCATTGACTGCCACTTGGATTCTGGTTAAAAAAAAAGAACCCAATTCTCATCACCTGTCACAATATTCGATAAAAACTCTTCTCCTTCAGTTTCGTAACGGTGCAGGAGGTTGATGGCTATGGTTTTCCTTGTTTCTTTATGTCTGTCTGTCAACATTCTGGGTACCCACCGTGCACAAACTTCTGAATAACACAGGTCTTTAATGATATTCTGGACACTGCCTTTACTAATGGACAACATGGATGAAAGTTCATCCAGTGTTACCCGACGGTCACCACGAATGATGCCATCAACTCGATGAATGTTGTGTGGAGTCACTGCGGTAGACGGACGGCCAGTCTGCTTTGCGTCAGCCATTGAGGATTGACCTACTTCAGCTTCGTCACAAAGATGTACCCAACGTCGGACAGTGCTAACATCCACTGTTGAATCTCCATAAACATTCTTCAAACGTTCGTGGATGCGAATTGGGGTCTAGCCTTCAGCATTGAGGAATTCTATGACATAACGTAGTTTTAACCGAACGTCTTTGGCAGCCATTTTTAAACTGTTACAGTAGTGCCACCTGTTACTGAGAGAGCAAGAAATTAAGACCAGGTATCAGGGGCTTATGGGAGCCGCGCTGGTGTAATGGTTTCGGCGTTGTACTGGCGACCAGGTGTTCATGGTTCTTCTTCTTCTTCTTCTTCCTCGTTCGTCCTGAAAAGGACGTTGGTTGCGTTGTGTCCGTTTACAGCGAAGCTGCGGTATTTGCGCCTTTCGGCCGACACATCCGACTTCCGCACAGCATTTTTTGGGACCGGGTTTGCCTTCCTTCTTCGATCCCTACTCCTCAGCCAGACTGCAGTAATACAGCCAGTTTCCAGGACCACCACGTGGAGGTGGAGTAGGGTCTTGGTCAGCTCTGGTTCGCTGACCCTGACGCAGGCAGTCAAGCTATGGGTCGCTTACTGCATTCCTCATTTTTGATGCATCTTGGTTCAAACCCGGGCGTCAGCGTTTGAAGGAATGTTTCCGACCGGAAATTTGACTGAATAACCTGAACGGCTCCTGTGATAAACCCTCTGTGGATGGGAAGGAGCGAAGCGCCTGACCGGGTTGGAAGGAAAGTCCTCAGGTTCCCCAGCCTCGCAATGACATGTCATTGGGCCGAAGGGCTGAAAGCCCAAGTGCTGCTGGTTTAAAAAAAAAAAAAAAAAAAATCAGGAGCTTATTGCTACAGCGGTGAGAAACACAGAAGAACAACTTGATGACTTGGAAACCCTCTGGCTTAAATTCTAGGACATCATAAAGACAGCTGCTGCAGAAGCATGTGGTGAATTCGGCCTGGGAACAAGAGAAAGAGAACACTTTGTTGGACAGAGGAAGTCAAAGAGAAAATAAGAGAGAAGGAAATGGCATGGAAACATTACTTAGGAGCTAAAAACACAGCAGGACAAATAGAGAAATATAGAGAATATGTGATACTCAGAACAGAAGCAAAGAACAAGGTGCTAGCAGCAAAACAGAAGTCCTGGGAAGAATTTGGAGAAAAGCTAGAAAAAGATGCGCAAGAAAACCATAAATTGTTCTATGAGACCCTAAAGAAAACGAGGAAGGAAAAACAATGCCCTCTTAAATTTATAAAGGACAAGCAAGGCAAATTGCTTACTGCCTCGAAGGATGTAATGTAAAGATGGAAAGAATATTTCTCAGAACTCCTTGATGGTGAGCAGGGTCAAGCACCAGAAATGATAACCACTAGCACAGAAGAAGAAACCAATGGTGATGAAGATGACATAAAGATGGAAGAACTGAAGGCAGCACTGGAGAAAATCAAGATGGGCAAAGCAGCAGGGCATGATGGTATAACACCAGAAATGGTTAAGTACATGGGAGCATCTGGCGACCTATTACTCTTAATGGTCCTACAGGCAGCGTGGTGCAACAAGACCATACCAAAGGATTGGGAGATTGCCATCATAACACCAATTTTCAAAAAGGGTGACAATCGACAATGTGGAAACCATAGAGGCATATCCCTTCTCAGTGTCCCTGCTAAAATCTACTTTAGAATCCTAGAGCAGAGACCCCGACGCCTAGCCAGGCCACAAATGGATGAGGTCCAGTGCGGGATTCCGAGCTAACCGAAGTACCCAAGATCTAATATTTACACTCAGACAGCTGAGTGAAAAGGCCCTTGAGTATAAGAGTGAGGTTTATCTTCGTTTCATAGATCTGGAAAAGGCGTTTGACAGGGTCCCCTGGAGCAAACTTTGGGACTGTTTGGCAAGGAAGAACATTCCAGCACTTCTGATTCATGCTATACAGAGCTTGTATAAGTATTGCAGAAATTATGTGAGGACAGCAAACCATAAGTCAGAAGAGTTCAGGACCACCACTGGTGTAAGACAAGGTGATATCTTGTCACCTTATCTTTTCATACTCCTCATGGACGATGTCATCAAGGCTGTAAGGAGAGAACAAGAAAGTATTCAGTGGGGTACTGGAAGATGAGACAGGTCTATATTTCAGAGCTGGCATTTGCTGATGATGTTGCCCTGATTGCTAAATCGGAGGCACATCTCCAATCCAACCTGAAAGTCTGAAAGGAAGAGCTGGAGAAGAGAGGAATGGTCATAAGCAGTTCTAAAACAACAGCTGGGAGACTTTTCAGGCCATAAATCGAGGATTGCTCAGCAAGAGAGATGTTGGTAAGAAAACGAAGATGGCTGTATACCGCTCCACCTATGTGTAAATCTTGACATATGGATGCGAGTCATGGGCAATGACTACAACCCACAAAAGCCAAATCCAAACCTCAGAAATGAGGTATCTGAGGAAGGTGGTTGAACTAACAAGAAGAGACATGGTCCGCAACCAGACGGTACGTCAAGGCCTAAAATCCCACCCCCTGCAGACCAAAGTAGAACAGTCCCAACTAAGATGGTTTGGCCATGTCTGCAGAATGGGAGAAGATCGGCTACCACGACAAGCATGGGAAACAAAGAGCCAGGGATCCAGACTCCCAGGACGACCCAGAGTCCGCTGGGAAGACAATCTTTGAAGGACCAAGGACTAGAATGGAACCAGGCCAGGAGGAAGACAGCCGATATGATAGTCTGACGCTCTCTCTTCCAAACCTCTACACCTCACGGTAGAAGGGGAACGACTAAGTAAGTAAGTAAGGTTAATAGCTCAGATAGAATATGTTTACATTTACATTTCCACTGATTGAAAATTATTCACAATATAAATTGAATATGTTTTCATTTATGCTTACACTGATTTGAAAGGTTTGAAACTTCCATTAATTTTAAAGTGCATATGTTAACATCGACATTTACACTGGTTTGAAACTAAGAATTACAATTAGAATGTACATAATTTCTTCATCTTTTTCTCCCTGCTCCATATGGAACTCGGGACTACTGTATACTTTTAGTTCTTTACACGAAACTACAATAAAGCAATCACTAGCCCGTGCAGTGGTGGTTCATGAATCATCATTCTATACGCTGAGGTTGCCCGCCTCAAATGACTGGGACATCCACTAGCGATTTTTACATATTAAAATTCACATGTTAGTAATAAAATATAGAATGTAAAATCACAACTTATGCCACACCTGGCTCACAGACTTTTTGCTCAGATAAATAAAAGGCACAGGCAGTTGCCTTATTACACGTGTACTTGGGGTCGTTATTTTGAACTTTAATTCCCTTTCTGACTCCGTGTGTTTCCTTCAATTTTCTCAGACAGCGGCTATCCTTATTAAAATGATAGAGATTTCCTGGGCTGAATTGTAAGTCATTATGAATACTCAAATAAAAGGTGTCCTGTCTGATAAATGGAAATTCTGAATTCTAACTGGCACGTCTGGTGTTTTGGCAAGCGATCACAGTAGTTTTGACTGACTGAAGCGTCAGGTTATATTCACTGCCTTCCCACACATTCGTTGTTATGAAACTCAGATGACCAGCCAATCTGATTTGAATATTTTGCATGACTCATCTAGTGCAAAATTTAAAACATTACTTTTCTGAAAATTAGCTGTAAACATCCAATTGCCGGCAGGCGAACTTACAGACATATCGGTAACCTCACACGTCAATTTGTGTAAGATGTAACAAATTATTACTTTCGCTAAAGTAATGTCTTTGTAACAAGGTGTACCGGAAACGATTATGTCATGCTTGACTGTCCGGAATGTGTCGCACAGACGATGATCTCTTATCTGTCGAACACCCGGGCCTAATCTTAGCAAAGCTTTGCCGCACCCTGGCAAACGCGATGTATTATCACCAACAAGGGTTGTCAGATGTTTGAACAAACAAGCTCTCTGCTACATAGCAAACAGAAAAAAAGGGTGCGACATGGAAACAAGATCACAATGAATTCAGTACAAAAATATAAATGATACTGCCGTAGTGAAAGAGAGATTGGAAAGAGGACGCACCAAAATCCATATTGTGACAATTCTGAACGTTAGGATCGGGGATTTAAGCTATTTTATTCACCATCAGACCAGTTAGACATTTTATCTACAAACTGTACAGCTCAGAGTTGAGCCAACTTCCATTTTCCAGAGACTCTGGTATCTTTTATTTTCATGTTCTCTGGCACGGGATTTTCTCCTCTTGCTCTGCAGTGATGGTCCAACAGTGGCCAAATTTCAGAGTATCTACTGACGGTCTTTAGCTCAAGATTACTCTTGGCAGAGAGATGTGAACTGAAGAATAATGCTTCAGTTCTAGGACGCCTCACAGGAATTTAAGAAAGTACTTCGACTGATAGGATCCAGGCCGTGTAAACTTTCTATCTTCCCTGACCATTTATGAGTAGTAAAAACTTTGCTCATTTTGATGAGCCCCCAGCTGTTTTAACTCAGTAAAATATTACTTTAAACATGGACTTTGATGGAATAAACATATATTTTGGTGCGCACATCAGCTTTAAAAGGAAATGGTGCAAAAGAGTGCAATGGAGGGGAGTGAACAGGAAGCCTGACAGAGAAAGATGTCAGTTTGCCGGCTTTAGAAGCCGTATTGCATTTTATCGTGCTCTCTTTATGGTCGCTGGGTTTTGTACAGCATTGTTGTATATTTCAAGGGTAGTAGGACTTGTTGATCCAGCCATATGGTTATTGCTGACAATATATTGCTATTGTTATTGAATTCATACGTGTCTCATTGTTATTATTAAAAAGGGAGATTGTCAGCTTGCCTTCGTGTACGCTTTGTGAATGGCGTTTACAAGTATGTTGATTGTGTGACCTCTCGCAGTTTGATACGAGCTTAGAGTATAATGTCATGAAGGTGTAGTTATTATACTGTGACATATTTTGGGGGGCTGGGGTCCTCTATACAGGTGTATTTTAGCGTTCCACTTTGTTAGTGACTGGTGGTATCTGGATATTTGTTGTATTGATCTTATTACGGGCTCCCTCATAGCAAGTTTACAGTTGTCGAGGCTTTTGTTGGCGATTGGGTTGCATCCCATTATTCGTGCAATTGGTTTTTCTGATGAGGACATTTTGAAATGGGTTTGTTGTTGGCGAAAACAAGCTACAGGTTCGTGGATGGACTCATTGTGCAGTTTGATTACTATTAAGCCAAGGTTTAATGAGTTCCTGTCTGGCTGGGGCGACGAAGATGCCGTCTTATTGTTGGATTAGTTCCATTGTCATTGATTTGGAGAGCTAGTTTTGGGTCTGTCGTAATTGTGGTGGAAAATATGAGGTTTCAGTTCCTTCCAGGCGTGGGCGAACATGTTTTAAATTTGTCGGTCGTTGCAGTTGCCTGCTGATTTTTGGATTATCGGTTGTCCATTGGTGGCCTACCTGCTGAGAGCACGAAGACGTCGCCTACATTGGGATTTGTGGTACAACAGATTATGACAATACTACACGTGTGTACCTGCCAGTACACATCTTACAGCTCGCCTCTACCGTGAATACGTTGCCTTGCCTGTGCATGCTTATTGCGCGACTCTGCTGCAGTGACTTTTTGTCCGCATGAAAATCTCGTTTGTGAATACTACCGACTATCATTGTCGTGCTGAGAAACTGTTCGTGATGAGGAACTATACTTGATTTGCTGAGCAGCATTATCCGTGAATGCTGATGCTGATATATGGCGGTGCATGAGACAGAACACTGTAGGCGTGCTGATTACATGTACGCGAATGGCGGATACGACCATGACACATTTTCTGATGCAGTGGTCTATGTTACGCAGCTGATAAAAGACGTGATGTCTTGTTGATGGACTTTATGTCGTTTTTTACTGCAGCCATAGTTCGATAACGAATGATAATTTCTGGACGTCGCTGAGTTTACCAGTTATCATTTATTATGCTGGTGTAGCCTTTCTTGGACTCAGACATAAGAAGGCCAGTTACATTGGTGTGGATTTTTGAGAGCGGAACGGAATGGGAGGATACTGAACATTGATGTATTTTCTTATTACTACATCCATTGGTAGCTTCAAGGCTTCAGCTACGAGAATAACTGGCGCCGATTGTGGATCTTGTCTTTGAATTTGTTCAGAACATTTTGCCGCAACCGGACAGTGCAGAGTGCACTAAGCGTAACTGATTGTGGCACTAACATTTCTTGGCACTATTCGTGCTTTTGTCTCGTGATTCATTATCATCATTCGATTGAGGAGCTGGTATTGGGACGTTGAGGATTCAGTTTACAGAAAGACAGTCATAAATTTAGTTGTATTTCTTGTTTTCTTTCCTTTTGCTGTTCTACCTTCTTTTTTGACGTCATTTTATTTTATGTGTTTCCCTTATCATCATGTTTTTAATTACTGGTCTACTCTGCTCATCCATTTGAATTTTTTTCGTTTAGATTATTTCTCCATATGCTGGTATTTGCAATGATGCTTTTCTGTTACTATTTTATTATCTGTTCTTTTCATTGTCTCTGATACTTTCATTTGCAATTTCATTTGTTTTACATATTTAAATTATTTGTGCGACTTCTTTCTGACTTTTGATATTGCCTTGCTACAGACCTCGTCGCTTCACCGTCCACTACTGGTTTTCGTGCCGTCTTTATTGTCTTATTATTGTAATACATTGGTTTGATGGTGGAATTGGTGGCGTGTTTAACATTTTCTTTTTTTTATTATGGGAAAGGGATTTTGTTGAACTAATTTCTTTAGGCAGTAACACTGTCAGTTTTGCATTGGGGTACAGGCACAGAGAGTTGACCCTATTTACTGTCCTGCATAACTGAGCGTGAAAACGATCTAGATGTAAATACAGACATTCCATGAAAAGAAGAAATCATCACAGCAATCAAAGGGTTAAAGAACGGTAAAGCTCCGGGCCATGATAACTTAAATGCAGAGCTATTTAAGACAGACCCTGAGCTAGCAGCAGAACTATTAGAACCACTATTTGCACAAGTGTGGAAAACGGGGACAACACCACCAGAGTGGAACAAAGGAATAATTGTCAAATTGCCCAAAAAGGGAGATCTTGCAGACTGCAATAATTGGAGAGGAATCACTCTTCTCTCAGTTCCCAGCAAAATACTAGGCAGGATAATTATACAGAGAATTTCAAAGGCAGTAGACTACAAACTGAGGAAAGAACAAGCAGGATTTAGAAAGAACAGAAGATGTGTAGACCATATATTCACTCTCAGGAACATTATAGAGCAGTGCTCAGAATGGCAAAGACAGCTTTACATAAATTTTGTTGATTTTGAAAAGGCTTTTGACAGCATAATAGGGACAGTTTATGGAAAATACTGAGGGCTTATGGAATTCCAAGCTGCATAGTGGCAATCATAAAAAGCCTCTATGCCAACTTTACGTGTAGTGTTGGGCAGAGCAACCTAACCTTCGAGGTGAAGACAGGAGTACGACAGGGATGCCCCTTATGAACCACTCTTTTTTTAACAGTCATAGACTGGGTGATGCGCCAGACAACAGAGGGCAGTCCAAGAGGAATAAGATGGACTACATTTTCTACATTGGAAGATCTGGAATATGCAGATGACATTGCACTGCTGGCACATTCACATCAACACATCCAGGAAAAAAACGGATAGACTTAATAAAATTAGCCAGCAGGTGGGCTTGAACATCAATTTAAAGAAGTCTGAGGTCATGACGCTCAATGTGAGCAACCCTGAGCCCATATCAGTAAGGAATCAGCAATTGGTACAGACAGATACCTTCACATACCTAGGAAGCATAGTAACACCAGACGGTGGGGCAGGCAAAGACATCAACATCAGAATGAATAAGGCAAGAACAGCCTTCTTTAGCCTAAATAACATCTGGAAGTCCTCCCAATACAGCACAAGCACAAAATTAAGATTATACCAGAGTTGCGTGCTTTCTGTGCTTCTCTATGGTGCGGAATGCTGGAGAGTCACAGAGAAGGAAATATCAAAATTGTCCTCTTTTCACACAACATGCCTAAGAAAAATTCACCGCATCTTTTGGCCGAATACCATCACCAACCAAGATCTGCTTACTCGTAGCAAGCAAGAGGACATGCACACCATCATAGCTGGCAGACGCTGGAGCTGGGTTGGTCATGTCCTCAGAAGAGACCCCGATGCCATCACAAGAACAGCTATGCTTTGGACCCCTGAAGGAAAGCGAAAGAGAGGCCGACCAAAAACAACTTGGCGGAGGACTGTGGAGGCTGAGATGCAAAGAATGAACCAGAGTTGGGGCACTGTACGAAGGATGGCCACCGACCGTGCAAAGTGGAATCAATTTGTTGTTGCCCTACAAGACGCCACTAGGCGTGATGGCCACTGACTGCTTTGACGGTCGGTGGTTAAGGATCGAAGAAGAAGAAGATAACTGAGCGTGCACATTTTCAGTGTCTTAGCGGTGATTGTCTTGTTTGTATGCATAGTGTCATATTTTTGCAAGTTTTTTTTTTCGTCATGTTTTGCGGTCGTATTCTCCTGTTTTCTTCTTGCTATCTTGTACATAAGTTGGATTGACAATCTCCTTGGTCTCGTTTGTTAGCAGTACGGTTTGTATATACTTATTTGTTTCTCTCCCACATATCTGTCATCACTTTCCTATCGTACTGTTGGTGTTTATTTGTCAAGTGAGTTTGTGTCTCATCATTATATGTTCATAGTATATGGATTTTTCATTTCCTTTGTTACATAATAAGTATTTCTAAAATCACGATTGCATTAGTGTGATTAGAGTAGGTGTACGGACATCATTTTTTAGCCATTATGCGGATGTCCTTGTCAAAAGCTACCACTTTTTGAGCTTGAGTTTGTGTCACTGTATCGTGACATTGATTGGGTATAGAGAAGCAAGGATTCGTTTCACCGGATCCCTTATTCGGAACTGACTTGTCATACTGTATTTTCACTTGCTTGTTTTTTTAATCAGGTGTATTCATAACTGCAGGTACATCGTACCCATCGTCTGCAAATATACATTGGTCGTGTGCAACAATATATTTATTATTAATTTTGTAGGGGTACAATTTGAGGAATTGGGAACCTTCATACTTTTACTTATTTCGTAGCTTGCCACCGCATTTGTATTGCACATAGATTATAACATGTCTAGCCTTAAGGATTTTATTGAAATTGGAGAGAAGACAGGAAAATCGGGGGATTCTCTGCTTGAGTGGGCAAAGGCCGAACACAAAGAGTATGAGTTACAGAAAAAACAAGAAGATGACAGACGAGATCGCCATGAGGAGCGTCAATTACAAAAATTGAAGATTGAAGCAGATAAAGTACTGAAACAGATTGAAGCAGATAGGGATAGGGAACTGAAACAGATTGAAGCAGATAAGGTACTGAAACAGATTGAAGCAGATAGGGAACTGAGACAGATTCAAGCAGATACAGAAAATAAAAAAATTGAGGCAGATCTAAGACGGATGGAGTTAGAAAAAATGAAGATTGAGGCGGACAAGGACATTGCTATTAAAAAGTTGAAGCTTGATTCTGGGAATCCTAGTTCGACTTCTAGGGAGCCAGCTCGCCCTTATAAGCTACGATTACCGAATTTTCGAGAGGAAGTAGATAGCATGGACTTCTTTTTGGAGAGATTTGAATCAGCAGCTCTTGCCTGGAGGGCAAGGAAGGACGAATGGCTTTCACTTTTATCTGCATTGCTTTCCGGCTCTGCTTTAAACACCGTATATAATTTGCCTGTGGCTGACAGAACTAATTATGATACCGTAAAGGCAACATTGCTGAGAGAGTTTAAGCTGACAGCTAAAGGGTATCGCTCTCGTTTCAGAGATGCGATGCCTAGTGCCGACCACGATTTCGGCTCTTTTGTCACCAAAATTAAACTTCTCCTTAATAGATGGACAGAGCTGGAGGGAATAAGTAGTGATTTTGATGGACTCTTTGATCGCATGTTGCGGGACAAGGTGTTGTCCTCATGTTGTTCTGACATGGTTGCATTTTTTTCAGGAACGCAAACCTAGAGACATTACTGCTATGGCAGAGTTGGGGTGGCAGTACGTTACTGCTCACTCTGGTAAGACAATTCACAAGTCCTTTGTCCCTGAGCCTTTCGCTACATGTGTTGGCAAGGTTATTGGGAAACCTTTCCGGCAACATCGGTCCAAGAGTGCGGACAGGTTTGCCAGAAGGAGGTTTGATCGGCAATACTCTAGTGGGCATGGATCACATGGGAGCTATGATAATTTTAAGGGGTACAGATCTCCTAAAACAATCGTTCTACCGTCAAGATAGATCTCCGTTTAGATACACGGGAGATAGAAATGACAGGTCTACTCGGAGGCAGGTCCGAATAGACACTACTAGCGATCCCGATCATCGCTGGTATAGAAGAAGTGGTCCGAGTAAAAGGAATGACAGGGATGACAAACGGGAGCAAGAACTCCTCAATTCACCAAAGGGTAGTCCTAAAAAAGATGATGGTAGTCAGCTTCGTTGTGGCGCGTGTGACGGAAGGGGACATGCTGCAAGAGTCTGTCCAAACAATTCAGAAAAGGCTAATGCTGCATGCGTTCTGAAAACCTTTAATAACGAAGATTGCGAGGGATGTAGGCCTTTGTTTGAGCCTGATGGCAGACCACTACTAATTTGTGGTCATACTCTGCCTTGCCTCTCTTCTCTTGATGGGAGCGGAAGCTTAGAGTTACACCAGGGCATGGTTCAGAACCGGTTGGTGTCTGTGTTGAGGGACACAGGGTGCACTACGATAGGATAGCGCCGATCATGTATTGACAAATCGTGCCTTATTGGTAAGACCGTCGGATGCGTGACATTTGGGGGAAATGTTGAATATTACCCCCTAGCCATTATAGATGTGGATACACCCTTTATTTCTGGTCGTGTGCAGGCGTGTGTTCTTGAGGCTCCAGTGGTCGATTTGATTATAGGGAACGTGCTTGGTGTTCGTGACTGTACCCAGGCCGACATCACAAAATGGCAGGTCGAACGGTCAGTTGTGGCCAATGTGGTGGTCACAAGGGCGCAGACCAGAACAGACGACAATTCATTGGCGATACAGCGGGAATTACCGACATCTTACGCGGTCCCATGTATTGCCTCCACGGGTCCCGATGTACCAGCACCGGACTTTGTCCAGCAGCAGCGAGCTGATGGAACATTGCAGAAATGTTACACTTTGGCCCAAAATGGTGATGTAAAGTGCACGAAGTCGGCACGGTACTGGTTTGAGTTGAAAAATGATGTTCTTACCGGATGCTTTTCCAGCCAATTCGAATTCAAGCGCCAGGTGGTTGTGCCTGTCGCCTTTAGATCAAAGGTGTTGCAGATGGCACACGATTCCCCGTTCGCTGGACATATGGGGGTTGCAAGAACTTGCCATAGAGTTATGTCACAATTCTATTTGCCGGCATACAACAAAGACATTAAGATATACTGCAGGTCTTGCAGGGTATGCCAGCCATTGGGATTTGTGGTACAACAGATTATGACAATACTACACATAAAGGTAAATTACCGAAGGCTCCATTGCAGGTTGTTGATTTGTCGATTCGGCCCTTCCAGAAAGTTGCAATCGATATCGTGTGTCCGCTTTCTGTTGCATCAGAGAGAGGCTTTCGTTTTATTCTTACAATGGTGGATCTGTGCACAAGATGGCCCGAGGCTGTGCCAATGAGGACTATAACCTCTCAGGCTGTGGCGGATGCGTTGCAGATGTTGTTCAGTAGGTTTGAGTTCCCAAGGTGATATTGTCAGATAGGGGACGTCAATTCATTTCTAAGGAAATGGCCGAGATCACTAAATTGTTGGGCATTTCCCAATCGTTCACCAGCCCTTATCATCCCCAGTCAAACGGGGTATGTGAACGTTTTAATTTCGCATTGAAGGATATGTTGGCCAAGGTCACTGCTGAATTTCCCCAAGAATGGGATAAATTCCTTCCAGCAGTATTACTTGCCTATAGAGAGGTGCCTCAGGAGAGCACCGGGTTCTCCCCATTTGAATTATTGTATGGGGCGAATCCGAGGGGCCCAATGCACATTCTGAAAGATATACTGGTTGGTGGGTGTTCTGATGGGTCCTCCGTTTCCAGTTACGAATACGTCATAAACCTGCGTGACCGTATTGTCAAAGCGTGTGCCGTGGCACGTGATAATTTATCCGTGGTGGGGGCGCGGTACAGGCAATACGCTAACTGAGGATCCAAACTACTGTTCCTGGTTCCCGGTGAAGAGGTATGGCTTCTTCTTCCATCAAGGGAGGACCGTTTGAGCATTACATGGCAGGGACCGTTTAAGGTGCTTAAGAAGGTAACGGATGTTGATTATTTAATCCAGGTTCGGAACAAGGAGAAGGTATTCCACATTAATATGTTAAAACCTTATATGGAATGGCCAGAGGCTCTAAAAGGGGTGGACACTAGGTTGTCTGGGGAGACCCCGAAGATGGCATGTTCTGTGGTCATTAATGAATTGGGTGACATAGGAGATGATATTAATCTCCAGCTGTCTCTCGTTCCCCTTGCTCCTTCTGAGTCTTGGGAGAATGTGCAGATATGTAACGACCTAACGATAACACAGAAATCGGAGGCACGATCGGTCATTGGAGAGTTTAAGGATGTTCTCACTGATTTGCCAGGATGTACCGATTTGATCTGCCACAATATCATCCTGACGGACGACCAACCGATCAGGGTAAAGCCATATCCGCAGCCATTACATTTCAAGTCGGCGATTGAAAAAGAACTAGATGACATGTTACGGTTGGGGATCATTTCTCCATCGGATTCTGCGTACTCCTTCCCTATGGTTGTAGTTCGGAAGAAAAATGGGTCCTTGCGTGTCTGCATCGACTTCCGTAAATTAAATAGTGTCACGGTGATTGACGCTGAGCCAATACCGAACCAGGAGGACCTCCTTACTCAACTTTCCCATGCCAGGTTTTTTAGTAAACTGGATTTATCTCGGGGATACTGGCAGGTTTCTCTTGTCGAATCAGCTAAACCTTTGACGGCATTTTCCACCCCAAAGGGTTTATTTCAGTTTAATTTTATGTGTTTTGGGCTAGTTAATGCGCCCGCAAATTTCGTCAGAATGAGAAAGTTACTAGGTCATCGTACGGATGTGATTACGTACATCGATGACATCTGCCTGTTCCATGAAACATGGGAACAACATATGTCGGGGTTGTCTTCCCTGTTGCGTTGTTTACGTAAGCATGGTTTAACGGCACGCCCTAGTAAGATTTGTATCGGTTTTAGGGAGTTGTGTTTTTTGGGGTTTATCGTAGGTAATAATCTAGTAAAACCCGAGATTGGCACGGTTACAAAAATTTTGGAACTACAAGCACCAAGGACTAAGAAGCAGGTCAGAAGCCTGATGGGACTTGTCAATTTTTATCGCAAATTCATCCCTCAGTTTTCTACAATTTCTGATGCTTTAACCTCTCTTACTAGTAAAGGGATGCCTAACAGGGTTGTATGGTCGGCAGAATGCGAGAAAGCGTTATAAAAAATCAAGGAGTTATTTTCTAGACGACCAATCCTTCTTTTGTCTGATTTGAGCAAACCCTTTATACTGCGGACCGACGCGTCATCTGTGGGAATTGGCGCATGTCTTATGCAAGACCACGAGAGTATCCTACATCCTGTGATGTTTGTTAGTCGGAAACTGTTACCGGCGGAGACCAGGTACTCAACAATCGAAAGGGAATGCCTGGCTATACTATGGGCAGTGTCGAAACTGTCCCGATACTTGATAGGGTCCCAGTTTATACTTCAGACATATCATGGACCTTTACTGTTTTTGAAATCTTCGAAGTCGACAAGCTCACGATTGACTCGTTGGGCCTTATTGCCATAACAGTTCCAGTTCACAATTATCCCATTAGAGGGTAGACTTAATGTCGTGGCAGATGCTCTGTCTAGATTGTAATTTTTGGGACATGAGTTATATCTGTATTCGTAGGCACGACGTCTACGTACAACAGCGTCTATTTTTTTGTTCTTTTTAACTTGTTTAATATTTTATTGTATGTTGTGAAATCTACTGCTCCCAGGGAGAAGAAAACTCCGTTTTCTTTTCTGGGGAAGGGGGTAGATGTCACATAATATCTTTTGTTGCGCACATGGACTTTGATGGAATAAACATATATTTTGGTGCGCACATCAGCTTTAAAAGGAAATGGTGCAAAAGAGTGCAATGGAGGGGAGTGAACAGGAAGCCTGACAGAGAAAGATGTCAGTTTGCCGGCTTTAGAAGCCGTATTGCGTTTTATCGTGCTCTCTTTATGGTCGCTGGGTTTTGTACAGCATTGTTGTATATTCCAAGGGTAGTAGGACTTGTTGATCCAGCCATATGGTTATTGCTGACAATGTATTGCTATTGTTATTGAATTCATACATGTCTCATTGTTATTATTAAAAAGGGAGATTGTCAGCTTGCCTTCGAGTACGCTTTGTGAATGGCGTTTACAAGTATGTTGATTGTGTGACCTCTCGCAGTTTGATACGAGCTTAGAGTATAATGTCATGAAGGTGTAGTTATTATACTGTGAAAGTATATATATATATATACGACAGCAAGCAACTCTTTTACCACCACTGAGTACTTCTTTTCCGTCTCCGATAACTTGCGAGAGATATACAATGTCGGAGGCAAAACATTGCCAAATTCTTGAAGTAGACAGGCACCCAATCCGAGATTACTAGCATCTGTGTGGTGAATATAGATACGGTTTATATCTGGCAACCTCAAAGTAGGAGGTGATGAAAATATGTGTAAAATGAGGTTAAAAGTGACCTGACATTCTTCAGACCAGTGTACTTTACTTGGTAAACCCTTACGTAACAGAGATGACAGAACAGAAGTGATGTCTGACATATTAGGAATAAATCGACTGTAAAATTGAACCAGTCCCAAGAGACTACGCACTTGCTTTTTCGTAGTAGGGACAGACAAACTTAAGATTTTCGAAACATTTTGTGGTATAGTCTGAAGTCGACCAGAACCAACAGTGTGACCAAGAAAAGTAAGTTTTTGAAAAGCAATCTGGACTTTAGTAGGCCTAGCCGTAAGATTATGTAAACGAAGAGTGTCTAAAAGAGAACGGAGCCCAACAAAGTGCTCCTCCCAAGATGAGCTAAACAAACAGATATCATCTATGTAAGTTATGATGTCAGATCTGTGAGAAAGTATTCTGCGCATCATTCGAATGAATGGTGCAGGTGCGTTCATAAGCCCGAAAGGCATAACATTCCACTGGTATAACCCACGTGGAGTAGAAAAAGCAGTAAGAGGTTTGGCTCGCTCAGATAATGGGATTTGCCAATACCCTTTTGTAAGATCGATCTTAGTGAATAAGTGAGCAGTAGACAGAGTAGATAACAGATCATCAAGCAAAGGATGTGGTTCCGCATCCGGAATAGTTTTAGAATTAAGTTTGCGATAATCTACACATAATCTAATATTATTATCCTTTTCTCGGACAATAACCAGGGGTGAAGAATATGGTGACATACTGGTTTCAATAATACCAAGACGCAACATCTGATCTAACTCGAGTTCAGTTTTGCACTGGTAATGAAGGGGAACAGGATAAGGACGTAGACGAATAGGAGTATCATCGGTAAGGATGATATCGTGTGAAATAACAGATGTGTGACCAGGAAGGTCGGTAAGGACATCAGCAAAGGATTCCAATAGATTGGACATCTGGCGATGTTGATCAGGAGATAATGACGAAGAAATAGAAACATCCCTCCAAGATTCTGTAGAATCCAAAGGTAGAATAGGCAGAGTCATGTGATTATCAGGGAAGGAAGATTATTCCTCATGAATCACAAATAAACTAGAAAAATGACAAAAATACCCACATTGTCATCAATGTCATGGAAAATAGAATGTAAATGCTTAGGTCTGGTATGATATTCCTTGAGCATATTAATATGAAAAATCTTTCTTTGACCCTTAATATCTATTACGTAATCAACGTCTGAAATACGAGATATTATTTTGAAAGGGCCATTCCATGCAATAAGCAATCTATTATCCTTCCGAGGAAGCAATACAAAAGCTTCATCACCCGGAAAAAGTTGTCGTAAACGCTTATTTATATTTTGACAAATAAGTGATCTCTGTTTGGCAGCCTCTGACGAAGCTGTAGCCAATTGACATGCGTCTACAATCTTCCAACGAAGATTAACCACGTACTCGTAAGATGATTGCGTGTCCTGAGTCATCTCAAAGTCAGTGAGAAGATTCTTGATTAATCCCATAGGACCTTGTGGCTGAGCTCCAAAAACAAGCTCAAACGGCGAAAAGCCTGTTTGCTCGTGCGGCACTTCTCGATAAGCAAAAATTACAGCCGGCAGAACCCTGTCACAATCCTGACGATATTTGGCAGTTACTTTATGTAGCAATTGCTTAAGTGTCCTATTGAGCCTCTCCACAGAACCATTGCTCATGGCGTGATAGATGCTACTAAGAGACCTATCTATTTTAAGTGTCTTCATGACAGATGTCATGGTATCAGAAACAAATTGTGAACCATGATCAGAAAGAAGTTTGCGAGGGAAACCCGATCGTGAAAAGATGAGTAAAAGTGCATTAGCCACTTCAGAAGTGTTGATGTGTTGAAGGGGGATGGCCTCAGGCCAACGAGTGCATAAATCAATGCACGTGAGGACATATTTGCGACCTCTAGCAGATGTAACAGAAAGAGGACCGATAATGTCTACGGCCATCTTATCAAAAGGTCGAACAGAGATATCACATGCTTGAATAGGAGCAACATGAAAAGCTCCCCTAGATTTAACTTCGTGGCAGGTAATGCAGGAACGCACATAGGATGATACATCCCTGGAAACACCTGGCCAAAAGAAAGAAGACAACACTCTGGAACGTGTGCGAGTATAACCCATATGACCTGCACAATGGGAGTCATGTGCATGTCGTAAAATGTATGGGCAAATTTGAAGAGGTACCATAACTTGGTGTTTAACAGAAGAGTTATCTACAAAATTTCTCACCAATATATCATTTTTAAGAGTAAACAGGTGTTTAGGACTTTTATGTAAGTCAACAACATCAATTTTCCATTGCCTGGGCACGTTTGTAACTGCATTGGCAAGCAGGTAAGGGATGTCCGCACATCAACACTGTAGTACTGTCTGCCTGAAATAGAGTTAGACATTCCTGGCAACGAGAAGCAACATCAAAATCGAATGTGCAACATGCAGCTGATTGATTCTGAACACCCAATTCCTGACTAACCATTGGTGCAGTACCAGTAAGTACCGCCCCTGCATTATGTTCAGACCGCACTGGGGCACGTGAACGAGATCGTTGCCTCTGGCGATCAAAAGAATTGCCTTGATTTCTAAAGCACTGTGCATTATTTTTGTTCTGATAAGTTTGAATAATAGAATTGTTATTACTCCAACTGTTTTGAAAAGGAGGAAAATTATTTTGTCTCTTCCAAGTGGAATTTTGTTGGAAATTATTCCTGAATTGAGACGACTGGTTTAGGAATTGTTGCCTCCCTCTATTGAAATTATCATTCCTGTTAAAATTCACATTCCTATTATAATTATTATCATTATACCTTCTTGGCATAAAATTTCTATCCAGGCAATGAGACCTGGGTCTACCATTATTTTTGTTCCAAGTTGCAGCTGAGGCAACTGGAAGTGAATCTTTAATGAGGCTATTGCTAATACAAGCACCAGGATGTGCTGTGCAGTATTGTTTTGCAATTTCTTCTAATGAAGATAGAGTTATAAGCTTGTGTTCATGCAAAAAAGACCAAAATGGTTTGCTGACAGAGGATAATACCTTATCCCTCAACAACAGATCCATAAGATTATCATATGCTTTCTCAATTCTTGAGAGCTGAACCCACCTATTAATAGTAAGTCGTATGGCAGAGATGAATTCTGAGAAGTCCTTCCCAGTTTCAGGAATCATAGTTTTAAATCTCATCCGATATCCCTCTGCATAAAGTTGATAGCGTTTTAATAACAATGCTCTAGCAGCCTCATAGTTGTTTCTAAGAGTCTCATCCATTGTGCTTAGAGCAGTCAAAGGCTCTCCACTTTAAAATTCCATAAGTTTAACACACCATTGTGATTTGTCTAATTTATGTGCTTCACATACACTTTCATAGCGACTAAGGAAGCATGAAACGTCATCAAGACCTCGGTTAAATATTAATAAGCAAAATTTAGCATTACCACTAATTTTACTTGAGGAATTATTAGTATCTGAAGTACTATTATGTCCATTTGGACCCCTTAACCTCAATTCCTCTAAATGTAGAAGCATCATTTTCTTTTCATGTGCTAAGGTCAGAGCTTTCTTATCTTACATTTCTCTATCATATTGCATTTTAGTATTTCTTTCATCTATCTCCTGGAGACGTCTCTTTTCTTCTGCAGCAAGTCTCTTCTCCTCGTTCTTGTCTTCCTTTGCTTTTTGTTCCTCTAATTCTTGTTTTGTCTTAGCCAACTCAGTCATGGCAAACTCCCTCAACACTTCACCTTTATAGCCAAAAGCTTTGCCCTGCTCGACAAAGTAATCTAATGTAGCCATATTAATTAATACTGTGACTCTCTTAGTCGAAATATAATGGCTAGTTGCTAAACAATTTTTTGTAAGCAATGAATGTTGCTATATTATTATTGCAATAATCACAATGCAAATTGTATTAATATTGTGTAACGAAGAATAAGTAATAGTGCAAGCGAAAAGGAAAAAAAATTAATATATGAAGTAATATCACACGAAAAGACCAATGACAAACAGAGAAACATTAGCAGTAAACAAAAGAAATTCTAATAGTGAAAAAAAAAACACGAAACAGCAAATAGGTCAATCTACTGATAAAAATAGACACCGGACAGAATCCAGATGGAAGTATAAACAGACAGCTTGTGAAAACTAAACAACAGGCAGATGAGACTAACACCACGAAAAAATTATTACAAAACTAAGGAAAATAGAACTAGATAACAATGTATGAACATACGAATAGACGAAACGTCACAGCTAGACATAAACTATTGAAAAAATCAAACAGTTGTCAGAACATCGGTGAGTTTTGCTCAAACCCGGAATACACTACTGCATGAAATTTACAAAACTAAATCCCTATTCGAACATTCGATGTGCGGTCATTTTACAATGACATGTTGTCGCTGACATCGAATCAAAAAGAAACCACAGAACATGAATATACACATAAAGACATAAAAAGCACAGATTACGAAGTGTCTAACAATAGTACCCCGATCCAAAAAACCACATTTAACAGGTCAGCTTATCTGAAAAGACAGAGCTCCCCCCAGATGCTAGTGGAAAGCTGGATCCCGTGCTGCCTTGAAAACTTGGTCCAACACAGCCGTGTAGAGTCTGATAGTGCAGTAAATAAGGGCCACGAACATCAGTTGAACAGGACCGTAAACCTGAAGCATGACATCTTGCAGTGGACTTGATTGCTAACAAAAAATGTAGACATCTTAAATAATTGACGTTTGGATTTTTAAGCCGGCAGACATGCGCACTCCACTTCAAATTATGCAAATGGGGCCAACGGTGATAAGTTCATGTAAAGTTCTTGAAAATTTTTTTCCAATCACAGTTCTTTCATATTATAGATGATAAAACGTTCTTGATGTCGAAATCCCCAGAACTGGAGCACCATATTCTCTTTGTTACAGTTGGGATTTGTAGAGCGATGATTGTGTAACAATATGTCAATATATATCGTGCCGATAACCTGAAGAATGACGTGGGGGTTACAGATGAGAACGTTCAATTGATAAACCAATTTAGAATGCCTTGGTGGATCGGTCCACATGCAACGACATTTTAATGCGACGAATATACAGTTCATTCATGGGCAAAATTCATAAAATACATACATGTAAGATGAGCTCCTCTCTGTCTTGTCTAGTCAATACATAACTGGCCGCTGTACTGAAGGTGGCGTCCAATCCACCCACGTAATGTGGGACAGATTATGTAGACTTAGGAATATCAATGTAATTCCTTCTTAAAAATAGTTACGAATCTTCTCTCATACTTCTGAATTACTTGTAACACATTGTGGCGGCCCTCGAAATACTTTAAGCCACATAAAACATACAATTCCTCCTAATATCTCTGGAGCTATATCAAGTACGTCCTTCTTTGACAACTACAATCGACGAAAGGTCTAGAACCAACCGTTTGCATATATTAGTGCAAAACGGATTACGTCATAAACTCCCTGTGACGTATTAAATATATCGCGTTCAATTACAATTAAAACCCGTGCAACATCATGATTAACCACAGATAGACATATTACCGCGTAGATTAACTGCTAATAGACTAAGTGTGGTCAACATGCAAAAATACATATAAATCTTCTTTAACATCTCCACATGGCGTTTTCCAACAAAACTGCCAATCGAAACAAAAGTCTATTTCCTGATCTCAATTAATCCGATCCTTGAGGTAGAACGTATTGGGTAGGAGCTGTAAATATTACTTTGACCCTCATAATGTAAGATATTCTAAGAATATCATGTCATACAATGAAACATAGCCATACATGGCTATATTCTTTCCGTTTACTCTTATACACTGACAAACCCATCTGCAAACTTATCCCTCAAATATTGTCATCGCTAATCTGTGTCCCCATACTGACTTTAATCTATTATTATCATTACACAATTCTCACCTCTTCTGATTTCATTCACCAGACAGATAAAATGGCGACGTATCACTGACCATGTACGTTTTTATACAGACAAACAATCTGGTCGTCCTTAGTAGTCTGACTAAGTATTGTCGCGATTAGTATTCACCACCGCATATGTTTAATATCTACGTCTGGGTAGGGCGGAAATAGTCTTGTGAAAAGGCACAGTCATTTTCCCGTTGGCCGTGTTACGTCAAATCTCGTTCAACACCTTAAACGATTACAAATAATCCTTAAGGATGGTCAATTAGCCGTGAAATAACACTATTGCAATATGAACAGATGTCAACCGATGATTGAGGCGTGACGGGGCACAGGTTTTTATGCGTAAAGTGAAGAAATGAGTGGAGAAAGAGAAAGAAGAGGAATAAAAGCACTCAAGCAAAATATCGTCACATCGAACATGTTTACATATACATTTGCACAAGGTTAATATAATAAGTATGAACATAACTTCTGTCATCATCCACTCCCTGCTCCATGTGGAACTTGGGACGCCTCCTGCTTTTGGTTCTCTATGAGAAACCCGCATAAAGCAGTTACCAGCTCTTGCAGGGGTGGTTCATGAAACTGTCATTCTATATGCTGAGGTTGCCAGCCTCCAATGAACTTGGACATCCACAAGAAATTTTCACATAGTAATAATGCAAAATATAGAATTATAAAATATAATCAATCAATCAATACCCTTCAGCTCCCCAAGGAGCATAGGCCTTCAACAAACACATGCCAAATCTTCCTGTCCTGTGCCATCCGCTCAAGTTCTTTCCATGTTTTCCTCATCATTTTCACCTCTGTTTCCAGTTCTCTTCTCTATGTGTTTTTTGGTCTACCTCTGCCTCTCTTTCCCTGTGGATTCCAGAACAAGCACTGCCTTGTAATGCTATCAACAGGTTTCCTCAATGTGTGTCCTATCCATCGCCAGCGTCTTCTTCTCAACTCTTGTTCCACTGGCACTTGTCTGGTTCTTGTCATCAGTTCCACATTTGTGACTTTGTCATACCATTTCAGTCCTTCTATTCTACGCAAGCACTCGTTTATAAAAGTTTGTAGCTTTTTGGTTGTTGTTTTTGTTGTTTTCCATGTCTCAGAGCCATACAATAGGACTGATTTCACATTTGAGTTGAAGATTCTTATTTTCGTGTTGGACTGGATTTCTCTTGTTCTCCATATAATTCACAATGCAATGAAAGCTCCTCTTGCTTTTTGTATTCTTATTTTGATATCCCTGTCTGTCCCTCCAACTTTGTCTATATTACTTCCAAGATATGTGTACGATCCTACATCTTTTAGTGATGTTTCTTCAAGTTCAACCTTGTTATCATATCTTTCATTTATTCTCATAATCTTTGTCTTTTCCCTGTGTATTTTCAGGCCCACTTGTTGTGACCTTTCATCGAGAATTTTCATTTTCTCTTGCATCTGATTATGGTTATGAGACATAAAATGTAAACTTATCCCAAAATATCTATGGGCGAGGTACAGACTGCTGACTCAGAGGAAACTTTATGGCAACTGGATTAAGATGCCTCTTACACGTGGTCTGGGGTATTACTTTACAATAGACTTTCACTATGACTTAGTGTTCAGGTTGCAAGAATTCCGGGCTTTCAGTATTAATATAGGGAGAGTTTTCTTGTGGTGTAAGTCTACAAGATGCTCGAACACGTTCTCCGGTCCTTTAAAGTGGAATCCTGATCGTATTCCTTATTCTGGCTTGTTTGATTGTCTTCTTGAAGAGCTGAAGTTGACAGTGAGGTAAACTCAAAAGGCGCTGGATTATAAGGCAACATTCAGCCCATGCATCAACATTGCTACCATATGACAAGGCTCCAATAAGAAATGTTTTATTTTAACATCTCAAATGACAATCAAATAGCATGCAACTTGCTTGTATTGGTAGGGGTATACCCCACTACCCTCTCATTGAACATTCTTGCGTGACACACCAAATGTGATGTTTACAAGTCACTTCTCATATAAAGTATGCCAGCTTCCGTTTATTATCGATAATGTTTACACTCACGACTCCACAGATCCATCACACATAATATCTTTCAAGATGGATGCCTCAGCTTAACCATTGCTTTCAACAAGTCTCCCCTGAAATAGTTGTGTAATTTACCTGGTCTAGCCAACCTTATCAAGCAACAGCTTGGCCCGACAGGAAATATTATCGGTAAAACCTCTACACCTCACGGTAGAAGGGGAACGACTAAGTAAGTAAGTAAAAAGACAATTGACTGTGGCCATCTCAAGGTTGTTCACTTATTAATCGGGCACCACTATGCACTAGACCCGCTGTAGCGCAGTGATTAGTGCACTGACTTCCTAGCTATGTAGTCCATGGTTCGATCCCCAGTTGAGGTGGGATTTTTTTTAGACCGCAAACGGTCCGGGGTCGATCCAGTATCATGAATTGGGTACCAGAGCAACTCTGTAAAGGTTAAGGCGGCCGGCGTGATGCTGACCACATCATCCCTAGTGTGCCGATGGTCAAGAAAATATGGGCCTAACACCATATTCCCAATATGCCTTAGTGGGCGGGTAACGGGATCCTTTACCTCCTTTTACCATCATGCACTGTGTGGTCGGAAATGTGTTATGACTAATACGTAAAAAGCATTTCACTCCACAGATCCAGGTGTAAATATGGGTTCAAAGAAAGTGATTGATTACAATAATCAGCAAGGATGGTCGCTGAAGACTCGACATAACAAGAATTGAAGGAAGGGAGTGAAAACAATGAATCGAAAATACCAAAAACTGTCAGAGGTAGGAAAAACGAATGTGAAGAGCACAGAATGAATTGCAGGATAGCACAGGTAAATGTGACGATCGAGGCCACTCTGTCATATTCTCTTAAAAATGGACCAATACTACGTTTTTTTAACTTAATAAAGGGAACCATGTTTTCTCAGCTTAAGAGCTGCACCCGATGCATACCTAATATCTCAGGCCGCTAACGTTCCACAGTAACAGAACGATGAGCATGAACATTGTAACTGGTAACAACGTCAAGAAGTTTGTGAATTCAACAAATTTTACATCAGGAATGATGTAAACTGTGATACATCAACTCTGAGAATTCGGAGAGATACACTCATCCCCGACCTCGCTTGTCATAAGATGAGGACTTGGCGTGAGCTTTGGTGGAAGAGAGAATAAATAACACAACTTTTAACTCTAATTTACTTACCTCGTGACATCCAGGCAGAGAAGAATCAGTAAGCGCATAAGGTATTTAGATAGAATTTCTATTCTGAGAGTAAAGCCACGGGCATTTTCTCAAGCGATATAGCTATAAGTTAGATTTACTTTTAAATATAGAAGTCTCTCTTTGACAATCGATTTCTGTCGTGAGGAAGGGTGACTGAGCTATTCCCATTACCTTCATGTTGTTTCTGTCTCATTATCCCTCATTATCTTGCTATTGGCAATACTTGTTTTTCTCTGTGAATCTATACATATTCTTGGAAGTATTTCTAGAGTAGACCAGCTTCACATTCATCTTAACTTTCATCTACTCTCGATCGATTTGCCACAGTCTCGTAGGCCTGTTCCAGGGTTTGAGCTGATTATTTTCTAGAAGATAACTACTGCAGTATCACGACTTGCCATAATTCTACCCCCCCCCCCCCTCCCCCCCCCCCCCCCCCCCCCCCCCCCCCCCCCCTACCCCCCCCCCCCCCCCCCCCCCCCCCCCCCCCCCCATTCCAATCAACGTCCTCGTAAAACAGGAAATTTACAGCCAGTCATGAATCTGGACTGGAACCCACAGAGGATACCTAAAAGTGAGAAGACCGAGGCAAATCTGGAAAAGCACGACACAAGAAGACGTAACGGGAGTGGGGATCTCGTGGACAGAGGTGAAAAAAAGAACTCAAAATAAAAATCGAAGGCGAGCTACCGTTGCAGGTTCATGCTCAGCGAGGAACCGGAAGATGGGAAGAAGAAGATGGGAAGAAGAAGATGGGTCGTGAAAATCGCGCTGGTTTTTTTGAAGTTTGTTGCTGTTCAGAAAATGTTCGGAACAAATTTTTATTCTGCCTGTTTTGTGACGGGCTTTTAAGAGACATTTGAAAAACAACTATTTTCAAGCCGAGGAAAATAAACAAATGCACATTTATGCTGAGTGAAAAAAACAACCAAATTAAAGCTCAGGAAGAAAAAGTATTTTAACGCTGAACTAAACCTAACCCCCCCCCCCCCCCCCCACCACCACCACCAAAAAAAAAAAGATTTTAAAGCTAAAAAAAATAATAAACAACCCTAATATATTAAGGCAGAGACAAAGTAAAATTATTAACGCTTAGAAGACTAATTATTTAAACGCTCAGAAGAAACAATGATTATTTTAACGACCAAGAGAGAGAGAGAGAGAGAGAGAGAGAGAGAGAGAGAGAGAGAGAGAGAGAGAGAGAGAGAGAGAACAAACGAATGAACGAACGAACGAAATCTTTATTTCATCAGGGTAAAGAAATAGGCATAATTGTCTTTTTACATTTCTGCCCTGCAATACAATTTTCAGCGTTTTAAAAATTAAAATATTAATAACTTCAGACAGGATCAATTAATACTATCATCACAATCAGAAACTTAGCACAAATAAGTACATTTACTCATAGTCATTCACGCACATAGAGAGAGAGGGGAAGAGAGAGAGAGGAGAGAGAGAGAGAGAGAGGTCAAGCAATAAAGCTACTTAATATAAAAAATTCAATTTAAAATGAAAATATTACAATGATAGTTAAATGCTCGTGGAAACGTTGAAATAACTGAAACAGAATTGTCGTTAAATGTGTGTAGAAGATTTCATGACATGTGAATGCAGATGTCTTTTGAATGTGGTGTAATTATCAGTTTTGACAGACTTGGGTAGGGAATTCCATGCTAAACCACCTGCATAACTAAAACAACTACGGAAGAGGTCAGTTCGAGGTTTTGCAAGGTCCAAAAGTAGGTCGCCACGTATAAAATATGAGCAGTATTTATAACGAAAGAACATTTGCAAGTATGAAGGCGTTCTGCCGTGTAAAATTTGACGCACAAATAGGAGATCTTGGAAGAAGAAGAATTTTTTAAGAGGAAGAACATTCAGCTGTAAAAATAGCTGAGCACTGGGAATGTTATCATTCAGGCAAACAAGTCGTAGCGCCCTTTTATGTAGGGATTTTAGGCGTTTCAAAAACGACAAGCCACAGCGACTCCAGATATTTGAGCAATAAGAAAGGTGACTTTGAATATGTGCATAATAGAATATAAGTCTAGAGTGCGGACATAAAAAATGTTTGATTTTTGAGAGTTGAAACAATTTTTGTGAGATCTTGTTTGCGATGAAATAGACATGTGACTTCCAGCTTAGAGACTGGTCGATGACCACACCCAACAGGCTGTGGTCCGAGAGAGAGAGAGACAGAGAGGTAAAACTATTTTGCACGATGATTTAAAAACATAGTCAAACAACATTTTGATGTTGACAAGAAAAAAACAAAACAACAAACTAACATTAGGCCGATAAAGAAAGAGTGAATAAAACACTTACTTCTTTTTCAGATGAGAAAATCGAAAGTTTAAATTAGGAATGCCAACAAAGAAAACTCACATCTCGTTTGTAAGCCAGTCCTAAACCTTTTTTTTTTTTTCATACAGAGTTTAAATCGGTGACTCCCTCTGTACGCTATACACGTCTGCCCGGTGTTCCCTAAAAAAACAACCACTCGGCGAAATAATCCATCAACCAACAGCTTTAATTTCGCGAAATCCTCAGACGTTCTGATTCGGCGCAATTCTTTCCATCTCATCAGAGCCTTGGGTAACATATCGATTTATCCCATTTAAGAACTGTCCCGTTCCCAGAAAAGCAGAAAGCCAAGGGTCGATTTTTATTTGCCTCAGAGTTCGATCACCTCGTGTCTCAGGATGAAAAGTAAGGGCAGACAACTTCATCTCAAACTGGGATATTTATTGATGGCACTAGGTGTAACATAATTAACTTGACTGAGTTGATAGACACACTAAGAACCGGGTTTTTACACGCCGGGGGGACAATGACAAAGTGGAAAGCCACCTACCAGGAATAAAAAGGCCAGCGATTCTCAAAATGCAGTGTCGAGACCCCAACTTGTGTAGGACATTCTTTTAACGACTTTACAGTCCTAAAATAAGAAGATGGATACGGAATAAAATACAAGTTGTTCTCTGTTTACGCGTGTTTCATTTACGCTAATTCGAACTTACGCACACACATTTTTAGACATTTTTGTTTTATTTACGCAGTAAACTCGAATTTTCGTGACCCGATGTTTAGACATTTTAACAGTATTTTACTCAAACACTTCTGGATATCTTCTTCAGGACACAATTCATTGCTGCATCACACCACCCTTAGTTGAATTAGAAATTGATTTAGATCAGTGTTTCTCAACCCTGATAGTAGCAACGCCCCCTTGTGACAACTAATATTTTAAAAAGCCCCCCACCCTTTTAACACCCCCTTGCTCTTTATCGTGTATACACAAACACACACACAAACACATATACATATATTCCACCATACTTTTAAAAAAGCAATGCAGTTAATGAGTTATCTTTTCTTATAATATAAAGAAAAAGAGAAAGCACATTTATAAAAGCATAATACCGTAATAATAAAAATAGCCCCTTCATAACTGACTATGGGAATCCGACCCCGAGGTGACAGCTCTCAGCTGCTTATTTTTCGACGTTTTCTCCTCTCTTCGGCTTGTTGTGAGAGCTTTTTGCCCAATCTGAGGTGGCGCCGTAAATAGCATCGCCACTTGGTTCGATCGGTAGCTTCATCCTGCCACGTTGCTGGATTTATGTCCAGTGCCCTCATATCTCTCTTGCACACATCTTTGAACCTCAGCTGCGGTCGCCCAACTGTATAAAAGCATAGTTATATTAAATATGTGTTTAAGTACGGAATTATATACACCACAGGTTCATTATCCTTGAATTACAAATTGGCAGAGCAAATGATATAAAATTAGTTCTTACAACTGTATAACTATCATAATCATATCATTTAAATAGCGCCTAAATGACTGCATATATATCTTCAAATCTGAATATTTAAGCCTCTCCTTAAAACATGAAAAAATTTGAAAAATTATTTGTTGATAATAATGATATAATTATATAAAAATTCACTTTCTAATGAAGCTTAATGAGATCCTTGCGCTTGGTGTGACTCAGCCAGTTTTGTAATATTTGATTCCAAGTTTGTTAAAAGAAGTCTCAAATCTCCTGTTAGAAATCTGCAGTCGGTTTCGTTGCTTTTGTAGTAGCAACACTACTGCACTGAACCCCTTCTCCACCAAATACGACGTTGGGAATGCTGTAATTAGCAATTTAGTTTCACGCCAAAGAACGGAATACGCAAGCCTCTGCTGGATCAAAAATTGTTCGTAATGTGTGACTGAATGGTGCTTTTGCCTCGAAGTCATTTTGTAGCTCAATTCATTCTTCTTGTAAATGTTGACTAACTTATTCCACGTCTGATTCAAACGGATTACTCACCAAGTCCGGTATTAATAGTTCTTGCAAGTCCTTAAATATTATGCTCATATCATTTTTAATAGCGTCCAAATGACTGCAATAAACTTATAAATCGGAATCTTTAAGCCTGTCCCCACCTGACTGTAGTAAACATGGAAAATGAGAAAGTTCTCTGGGACTAAGATTATTTTTATATAATGTCAATTTGTTGATGAACCCCATGATAATTCCTTTCACTTTAATCAGACTGATCTCATTTCCTTGTAGCTTAAGAAGAACCTCATTTAACTTTTCAAATATATCTGAAATATAGGCAACATCGTTTTGCAATACTTCTCTTTCGATGCTAAATTCTTCTTTGCTTGAATAAAAAAAACACTACAACAGTATAATTCACAGCTTCCGTTGCGTCATTTGACTTGTGTAATACAGTTACATTTGGATCACTTTACCTGATCGTATGTACCTAAAATGTGTAGGTTATTGACAAGAATTGCTAGTCCAGTTCTTCGAACTGATTACCTAATATTACGTTTATAATCGAGTAACATATGTCTTTTATGCGTCTACTGCTCAAGCTCTAGGTTTTGTTACCTAAACTGATACGGAGCACAGTTCAAAGCTTTTGATTGACGTCCTGTCCGTAAAGATGCTTAGTCGAATAAATCCCCTTAGTTCCTTAACTACCCATACGCTAAAATAGAGAATGATATTTGTTAAGACACCTGGAGCCGACATCCATTTCGGTATCATTAGTGCCTGAAACTTGCGCAATGACGATTCTACCAAGCCTTTAGGTGCTTGAAGCCTCGTCGATTAAAAACTGGTCTCGTGCAGTGACAATTCAAAAAGGAAATTTTTAATCAAATGCAAAAATGTGTTCCAGAAGAAAATTATCGCAATGATCGAAACTGGATTAGAGAAGGTAAATACATAATTTCGACAATACTCATGATGGCTTATGAATGATTATCGAAATGATTGAAGGGACATAAATACCGCCTACATGTACAAAGTCGAAATTATGTGATCGGTGATAATAATACCCCTTAGTTTGGTCCCTGTCTGAATAGACATTGCAACTAGTGAATCTCAGTTGTGGTGGAATTAAAACAGAATAATTCCACGAGTGAGATGGTAGAAATTAATTAGAGGCAGTCCTGAAAAACGAAAATCTATCTCTTCAGCCTATCTTCTACAACGGATTTAAGAGAGATTCATGTTCGAAGTCTGCAAAAAAAAGTTTCCTACTATATATATACTATATATAACTACTATATAAAATATATAGCAGCAAAAAATATATATATATATACATAAACTCGATATACCAAAAATAAACATAATAACTCCACTCACATATTTAAACAACAATACAAACAAAACCCCAAACAAAAAAAACAAAACATAAAAAGTCCCCCAACTTAAAATACAACACCAAAACACACACCCCACACAAAATCACCCAACCCCACTTAAAAACCACCATACAAACACACAACCGTATAAACCACAATTTAACACCCAAAAAAAAACTCCAAAAAACACTAAAAAAAACATCCAAAATAAAACACAAAAAACAACAAAACCAAAAACACACCCCCCCCACATCAAAAAAACACCACCTTAACAAAACAAAAAACAAAACAAAAAAAACACAACACAAAAAACCAAAAAAAACCCACAACAAAAAAACCAGCAACCCACAAAAACAAACCCCAACAAAAAAAAAAAAAACAAACACCAAAAAAACAAAAAATTCCCCTACAACCATTAACAACAACAACACACAACAAAAAAAAAAACAACAAAACAAAACCACCACCAACACTACCCAAACAAAAAAAAACCCATACCACAACAGAACAAAAAACCACCAACAAAAAATCCAAACACCAACTCATAGACACCAAAACAAAACTTACACCAACACAAAACCCTAACAAAACAACCAACCACAACCAAAACCAACAAACCCCACACAAAAAAACTACAAAACTAAATCACCCCCCACAACCCCACATAACAACCAGCATATAACCATAGTCATAAAAGAAGTAATTGCTAAAAAAACCACCCAGTAAACGATGATATCCCCCAAATTTCTATGGATATAGCCCACAAATGTCCCTAAAACCAAATCTAAGCCCCAAAGAGTACCAGATTACAAAATAACAAAAACGGGATTAATATGGTGACCGCGGTTTGAAGTAGAGATTGGAACGGAATGAGGGAGGAAGGTAAGAGAAGCTCCTATGCAAACTTTTTATTGAACATTAAATGGTGGTCAGATTATAAGAAGTTTTTTTTTTTTTTTTTTATATAGTTAGTTTTATGATTTTTTTTATTGTTAGTTATCAGGCAAGATTTTTTTTATATGCTCAATAAGTCGAAAATTCAATTTTTATTTATGATTTTTAAAAGACAAAAGTGGTGATCAGAGGCATATTAAACAAACGGGTAAAGAATGTAATCCGGGTGGAGTGTGGGTTCCTGGTGCACGAAAGTAAAACTCAGTGGTACTGATGTATGAGTTCAGGTTTCTCAAATCGTCATCTAAAGTGGGTGTCCCGCTTGATGCATGACCCAGAAGAAAGGGGAAAACAAGGAAAGGTACAGAGAAAAAGAGGGAGAGAAAACTCTAGTGGTCGTGCTTGGGCACTAGTCTTGAGACTATACGGATCACTCTCTCTTCTACCTTCCATCTATGCGGCACTACTGTTCCTGTGCAGACAGTAACTAAGTCGGTTCATACGGCGGAAAGCGGACCTCTTCTTTCGGAAATAAAGCGGGTGAGGTTGGGGGGTACTCCTGCTGCTAGGACTAGATATCTGAAGGAAAACCTACTCCCTTAGAGATGCTCTTCTCTTTCTAAGGTGGCGCATCTAGCAGTAAAGCGTGGGTGTGGGGGTTGCAGTTGCAAGGAAAAAAACGCGGTGCGGTAGGGTCTCCTCTTTCTCCTAAACTTCTCTTAACTCTTTAATTTAAAGCTTCTATTCCTTCTTTCCTTTAAGTAACGATATTCTTCTTAACTCTATTCTTGGTATTTGACATCACCCTTCTTAAGCGGGGTGTGGGTTCATGCTGATTGCACAAATTTAAAACCTGGTCTCTCTTCTTAAAGCGTAGAGGTTGAGCATGAAGGAACACTCTGTGTTCTCTAAAAGCGGGCGGTAGGGTGTTTACACTAGTGCACCAAAACCTGGTTTCTTCTTAATCGGGTTCACTGTGCACAAAAAACGTAGGGTGTCCTTCTTTCTCTAAAAGCGGTGGGGGTATGTTTCCGCAAAGGGGGGGGTTGTGTTGAGTGTTTTTTCCCTCGATGCAAGCCAAAACTGTTTGGGTCTCTACAGTTCGGGGAGGGGGAGGTGGGTTGGTTCCTGCATGATGGTTCCTGTACAGGTAAAACTGGGAAGGGTCTTCTTCTGGATCTCTCTCTTTAACTCTTTCTGTGGGTATAGAGTATTTGTGAGCGTCAGGTGTTCGCCTGGGGGAGGTAGGGTGGTATGGGTGTTTTTGGGGGGTTCCTGGAGTAGGTGGGGGGGGTTAATTGTAGTCATGTTGAAAATTTGGGTCGCCTAAAGAGGGGTTCCTGTGCAGAAAAAGAAAACCTGGGTCTAAAAGCGCGCGTCTCATTTCTATTACGTACTCCTTAGGGTCTTCTTAATAGGCCTATTGATAGACTAACCCTAATAATAGCGAAGTCTATCTACTTCTTTAGTCCTCTTTTTACTCTCTTAAAGAGGGCAACTTACTTCTGTGATTATCATATCTTGGATCTCTTCTAGGTATTGGTGGTGTGGAGATTCTCCTCCTCTTTTAACTGAGGATGTGGAGAGGTAGGTATCTCTCTCTTCTTTCTTTTTTTAGTATTTACGATACCTACATCTTCTAAAAGGCGGGTTCTGGTGCCGAAGAGTCATTGAACCAGAAAAAGTAAGAAAAAGAATAAGTTGAAATGAAGAAAAAAAGTGAAAAGGAGCATGTTTTAGTAAAAGAAGCAAGGAAAGATAAATCTAAGAAAACATGGTTTCTAATAGCGGGCGTCTTATGTGATTATGATGAAAGGTTAGTTGGTGATTTTAGAAGATTAGACCTGGTTTGTAGCGGTGTGTCAGTTAGTCTATTGGTGTTGGAGGAGTGATCGGGGTTACATCATGCAGGTAAGTAAACTGTTAGGTGGTCCTTATCTTTTACTTGAGCAATAATTACTATTTAGGGGTCTTCTTTCTCTTTTCTCTCTAGCTAAAGCGGTTATGGTGTAGAAAGGGATGAAACAATAACAATGAAAAATAGTTATTAGACGAAGTGTTAGTAATAATTTTGTATGGTAGAAAACCTGGAGGTTAATCTTAAAGCGTGTAGAAATAATAAAAAAAAAATTCCATTATAAATAATTAAAAAAGGGTAATTATAATTGGAAGAATTATAAAAGTTAAAATATAAAATTAATATTTTAAGTCTTAAGCGAGACATGGTTCCTGACAAGAAAACCTGAGATCTAAAGACAAGGATGTTTGGGTTAGAGTACATGTGAATCACCTGGTCTCTATTTTAGCGAGGTTTCATGTCACAGACAAGAGAATATAACAGAATGGTAAGAACATATGGATTCTGACCAGAGAAAAACCTGTGTCGGAAGAGTGGTCTGTTCCGTACAGAAAACTGGTCTAATATGATTGGTTGCGTCTAGCCTATTACGGATAGAAGGAAAAACAACTGTGTCACGAGCAAGTATGGTGGTACTATCTGCCTGGTAGTTATGTTAAGGATTTTTGGATTCAAAGACCTGGTGTACGAGAGTTCTGGTGAGATATACCTGTGTTGTGTTAGTTTATTTTGATTTGTATGTTTGTATTATTGTATTGATGATTCGTATTGTTAGATATTTCTGTTGTGCTAGGTACATCATTTAGGTGTACAAGAGTGTGTCTAAGTGATCAAGAAAACACATGAATATTGCGTGGTTGGTAGTGAGAGTGAGAGTGATAAGAGTCAATGAGGAGTTAATTGATGGAGCTAGAGGAATACATTTATTCAGTGTATTTGTATGGTTGGCATTTAAGGAAAATATGTTATAGAGTATCGGGTTAGAAGTGAGTCATAGGAATAGTCAGGAGCTCTTTTATGTTTTGTTGTGTCAGTTATTCTAGGGGGTAGTTTGCATTGTGACAGAAGAGAATTAACTGAGATAGTGTTGATGGAAGTTGAGAGAAATTAGGTACTATACATTAGTATATATAATGAATTTCAGGATATTCATAGGATTATGAGATTATAAATGGAAAGTTGGTTGTGTGATATAGGTGTTATATCATTGGTGATGTAGAGAGTCTGGGTAGATAGAGAGTATTAGGGGGGGGGGGGGGGGGGTGGGGTGGGGGGGGGGGGGATGGTAGGGGGGGGGGGGGGAGTGGTTGGTTAGTGTTGGAGTGTGATAGTTGTACAAGTGATTTTGTATGCATTGGAAATGAGAGGGTATGATGGCTTTGTGTTTGAGGGTGTGTATAATAATTTAATGAAGTAAGAAATTGTGTGCAATTGTATTTAAGTTATGTGGGGTAGTGTTTAGGTGTGTTATGTATAGTCTAGATGTATTGTAATGGTTGAATAATTTGTTGGTGTGATAGGAGTGGTTTAGGTTAGGATAATTCTCGATAGAGAACAGGGAGACATGATTACAATCAAAGGGGATTATGGTGATCAGACTGTTTATACTGAGTTGAGTGGATAACAATTGTGTTAGTGGGAGATGTTGCGGAATCGTGAGGTGTATTATGTATGGGGAGGAGGTTAATATTGTGAATACGAATGTGTTAGCGTTGATTAGATGATATTTTTACTTGACTCAGTGGAGAAGAGTGCGTTGCAGTGGGTTATGACAGAGTGTTGTTTTTGGAGTGTAGGTGGTAGATTTTTGTGGATTATTGGTAGATGATTGTTGGGGGGTGGAGAGGATTTGTATAGAAGATACGTATAGTAGGGAGTGTACGTTGGGCGTTATAAGGATGAGTAGTAGATTAGAAGATTTCAAGTGGGTTTGTATGAACACTTGATTTGTGATGATGGATTTACATACTGTGATGGGAGGGAGAGGTAATTTTGTAGTGAGAGGCAGGTAAATTAGAATCCCTGTTGAGAGAGGCTATATGACATTGCGGTCTACTGTGCACATATCTTATATGTTGTTCGAAGAAACGATGAAAAGGTGACTGCAACGTGAATGTAAAAGGAGTGATACAGGCAATAAGATATGCATGAAAAGACGATAATACAGCAGTGGAGCCTACGTGAGAGATTATGGATCGGAGCGAGGTTATTAAAAGGGGTAATACAGTAGACAGTAAGTAAGTTATAGATACGAAACATTCAACTGCACTCTGCGAGAACCGACTGAATCAGACTTCTATGACAGACACGGATCCCATTTCAGCAGATGCTTTCTCTTAACAAACTTGGAATCAAATATTAACTAAAACGGCTAGTATCACTTCACAGTGTACTCAAAGAGTGTCGTCAGACGGTCTCTGCATGAAGGAACTCATGTGAAGATACAGTCGTCAATTGTTTATGAGAGTATCTAGCAACGGAGACTGAAGACATCTACAAACTATCAGTGGTTTTCGACAATGCATTATTGTGATGTGGAGAGTAAGAAGAGGACATAGGTCTTATATGACACTATTCAGTGTGAGTTTGCATAGTCAGATACTTATATTGTCCCTAGTCAATTATTAAATGTAATCATAGCGAAGCGGATCCCTTATTCAATGATTTTTAAATGAATATGAATTATGATAGTATACAAGGTGTATCAAAGAAACTAATTTATATCATTCTAGAAACCTCCTGGCCACATTTTGTATTCAAGGATAAATGACACTCTGCGCTGCGTATCACTCAATTCACAGACTACTTAAACACATAGTACATACCCATGGAAGCAGCGCACTTTCTCGGCACTTTACTACGTCTGTAGCGTGGCGAAAAATCCGCAGAGCTCGAGGTTCTATATAGATGCTGTGCCACCAGAGCAGAGACATAAGGAATAAACGACGCGCCACATGGACGATAACAGGTCACCCCCCCCGCCCCCAGTACGAGAAACACACATCAGCGCTGTTAGCTAGACACTAGAAGCTAAGAGTCTTACGTTATCAGTAATCCATACTGTGGCCGCATGTGCAAATGTTGACATAGAGTCAGTCCAACCATCACATACATTGGTCATAGTACATGCGCTCTTACTTTGAATGGTGTGTTACTGAAAGGGGGGTGGGGAATGGTTGGTAGGTGGTGAGTGGGGTATGCTTAAACATTTATAAACGCACAGGGAAGGAAACCCTACCTGAGCGAACACAATAAATATATATGAGTACAAAAAATAAGGTATGTTTTCAGGCACTCGTAGGAAAAAAAGAAGTAGAACACTAGACAATAGAAAAACAACAGACATGAGTGGCTTACCCAGGATTCGAACCCTGGATCTTCCGTGTGACAACCCCGCCTAGCTATGCAAGTGAATCACACTATCCTCCCGGCCATCTACGCATCACCAAAAATGATGCTTCGATGACTGGTCATTAGTGCGAACCGCATGACACAACACCGGAAGTTTACAATGGCAGCTTAGCCTTTTAATGACGCAATCACTTCTGTTGTTCCCCTATTATACAGTATAGGTTAGTCAACACAAGACAAAGACCTTAATACTGTGTCTAGTAAATGGTAGTAGACTTAAGAGCAGTAAGTATAGAACAGAGGGTAGGTTTATTAAACCTACCCTCTGTTCTATACTTACTGCTCTTAAGTTTGTTTTTGTGCTCTTTATAGCAAATGCGCAAAATTCTCCTATAACATTTATACTCGAAAGCCTGAATCCTTCGCTCCGTATCTGCAGTGAGTGTCCAGCCCTCACACCCATACAAGAGAATAGATATTATAAGTGATTTGTATAATTTTATCTTCACAGGAAAACTGATTTTACTTTTCCATATAACATTCAGCCTTGTCATGGCAGCTGAGGCCATCTCAAGTCTTGTCTTGATTTCTTTACTTGATCTTCCATCACTACATATAGTGGACCCCAGATATTTAAAACTATTCACTTCTTCTAACGTTTTTCCATTTAACGTAATGTTGGTCGGAACATGTTTCTTATGGCTATTCACCAATATCTTGCTTTTTTTCTATATTAATTTCCATCCCATACGCTCTTGTTATTTTCTCCAGTCTAGAGGTAAGGTCTTGAAGTTCTGATTCTGTTCCAGCTATAAGATCAATATAATCAGCAAAACGTAGATTGAAAAGAGGTCGGCCTCCAATCGATATGGTTGTTTTATAATCATAAAGAGCCTCCTGCATAATATGTTCTAGATATTTATTAAAGTGCACTGGGGATAGGATACATCCCTGACGAACTCCTACAGTTGTTTTGAAAATATTATCCAATGTCATTGCTTGCAAAAACAGCACTGCTTGCGTCCTTCTATAGTGCTTCAATGATATCTATGATGTTGGTATCAAAATTGAATTTTCCTATTATTTGCCATAATTCGATCATGCCAGACTCGATCGAAGGCTTTTGTGAAATCGATGAAGTTATGGTATAAATCGCGTTGATGCTGGAGATGTTTTTCGATCAGTAATCTGATATTGAAGATTTGTTCTGAGGTACTTCTTTTTGGTCTAAAGCCAGCCTGTTCCTCGGACAAGATTTCTTCTGATTTCTGTTTTATTCTGTTCAAAAGTATCCTTAACATCACCTTACTTGGATGACTAATAAGGCTAATGGTTCTGTAATTCTTGCACATTTTTAGATTTCTTTTCTTTGGAAGCGGTAGTACTCTACTAATGACTGCGTCCACTCTTTTGGCCATTTTTTTGTACTCCATATCTTCTGGCAAATTGTTGTCATGATTTTTATTATATCTGGTCCTACATATTTCAAGAGCTCTGCTGGGATATTATCCACACCCGGTGACTTCCCTCCTTTCATCGAACATATAGCTTCTTCCACTTCTTCCCGTAATATTGCTGCAATTCCGATTTCCCTGTTGTTGTTATAGTAATCTTTTAATCACGACTGGACTTTAAATTGTAATCTTTATTACTCTCGATTGGTATCTAGAGAACCATATTTGTTCTTTCATTAGAGGTCAAGAAATTCTTTTGATTCAGTTTCCGACCTTGTTAAACACATGAGGAGGGCGCAGCTGACACAAAAGATTAGTCTAAACCGTTGCTTAAACAATACGCGGTCACCGTCTCGCACAATATAATAGACCCCAGCGACAATAGACCCCGGTGACAATGGCCTCGGGATGGGCACAAGATGGCTGCCAGATAGGAAAACGGAGCACGGGATAATAGACCGAGAGAACAAAGGCCGCCGCCAGCAGCATAGAACAAAGCTGACCTGCGGGGCTATAGAGAAACACAGAGCGCTATGACAGTTGGAAGGCGGGGACATTTTTGCATTGACCAGCCTATTATCTCAACACCTGTTTGTCGAGCAAGCCCGGCAACGAAAGTTGGTCGTGAATTGCTCCACCCACTTTTAGACTGACAGTGGACAAGAGAGATCCTAGGAATGAGCGACTAATCTTAGCAATTGATTGTATTGGCCGAGTTGTACGTCACCGGTCCAAAGGACTCACATTGGACTTTTGGAGATATATGTACCGTGCACGTCATTAGAGAGAGGGAGGGAGAGAGGAGTCCAGTTTTTTTTCAACATTGTGGTGTACAGAAAATCCATAACGCCCAGCCTAAATACACGTGTTTATTCAGTGTGGGTAAAATAATTTGTATCTGTGGTGAAATGTGTTCCTAAAGGATTTTGCGAAGGGAAAAGAAGGTTAGGAGATCTTATACAGATTATTAATACATTTTCTTATTCTTTAGTTATTTATCTTAGCCGTCTAGCTAAATGTGCGAAATCTAGTTTTTCAATTAATTCTTCTAGTACGAAATGAAATAATAAGAGTTTCCTTTAAGATGATAGGAAGAAATTAATAGTTCATACTTCACCTTCATCTAACTTGTTAAATCATCATCACAGTCTTCCATGCTCTCTCGTGCACAAGATATTTAACATCATTAGAATTAAACTCATAGAGATCAACAGTGAGGAGTAGTATAAATGAAAGTTAACCAGTGATATTAAGTGTGAAAACTGACAAAGACTTTTGTGTGTCTTCAGTCCATCAGAAGTCTGAGTCTACACGCTACGTGTCTGACGTCTAACAAGAAAAACGGTATCAAAACGGACATTTGGCTAGCAGAATTCACCAAAAGACATCCTTAATTTCTCAATTAAAAAGGAATGTTTCTCGTCCACGATTAAGACGGTGGACGCAGCATTATTCGTCACCTTATATCATGTGCGCACACGTTCAATACATATTTAAATCAAGCTCAAATCACTCGAAAGCTTACTACAGGAGTCAAGCTGAAGCTCACAGTTGATTACCAATATCAAGTTCAGCTCCATATTAAGATTACCATCTGAAGTCAAGCTAAAGAGCTCAAAAGCTGATTCTCATAATTATACTAAATGCAGCTCACTCCAAAGCATATTTATTGAATCACGATTACATGCTCAAGTTAATAAGTCTACATATCAAGTACATTTCGTGAAGATATCCAGTCTGACGAGTACCCTTCGGAGATTAGACAACCGACATTTTTCATACGACAACTATTAACTGTTGCTCAACGCTACAGAAATATTGTGAAACAGTGAAGGACTGTATATCGTGAACGTTCTCAGTACAACAAAAGTTTTCATCAGAACGTCCTCGACTTAGATATACCCCACTCGACATAACTTATAACAACTTGGGACATTCTGTGCATACATTAGAATCATCCTACTCGGGAGAAGCGTTTAGAGACACATGGACTGTGTAGAGTACTTGTCGTAGATTTGTGATAGGTGATTAAGACTTAGTTTGGTCCCTTCTGAATAGACACAGACATAAGTGATAGCTCAGTGGGAGGTGATAAAATAGAAATAGATTTCACGAGTGAGGTGGAGAAAATATAGTAGATTCTGTCTCTGACACTCGAGAAGTTTCTCTCAGTCAGCCTATCATCTACAACAGAGTTAGATTAGTCAGACAAATCTAATATAATATACATTAATATATATATATATATACCTCCCGTAAACACACACACACAAGTGACTACAATAGACACACAGACGTAAAACTATGACAATGGAAATATAGCTAATTGGGAACGAACTGACCGACACACTGGAATAAGTTTATGTGAAGTTTAATTATCATACTAAACTTCCATCACAACATATAAAATTACATCAAACATATACAAATAGTCATAAAGTCAATGAATTGCTACAAGAATGATAGACCCATTGGTATGATCCTTTCCCTTGATGTATAGCCCACAGTTCTGTTAGAAGAAAAGTGATAGCCCCAAAGAGTCACGGATACATATGATTTAGTCTAAGATTTCCCTTTAAAGGTATGAACAGACTTGGATACTCTGATCTATCCTAAGGCCAATATTGTTAGCAACAAAACGTGCATAAGAAAATTAAAACAGCAAAATGAGTGCCAAAATACAACAATAAAGTAATCACTCAGTCCTGCATTCAATCTATTCAGTCAGCCGTGATCACGTGCTTTCATTCGTACTTACAGCTTTGGTAGCAACTTCTGGAAACACAATTTTTAGGACATGCACATACAGACTCTCCAATGGTAGTCTGGGCCAAGAGAACCCCAGTTCCAAAAAGACGGGTTGAATTCACTACTTCAGGGAACGTTTTCTTGGTTATTCTAATTTATGGATATCTAGGTAAGTCACATTAAAATTGTCCAGGCACGAACGTTAACAGCGCGCACAGTGTCAATAGTTTAGGTTTCTAGTAATGAGGAATGTCAGGTCGGTGCCTTCTCTCGGTATAGGACTTTATTTGGTCACACCACCGCTAGTCGCAACTCCGTCGGAATGCTACTGATATTAATATTTTGCTTGCCACAAGGACTGAAATGTACTTGAGGTTTTTCTCTGGAAGAATTAAATCAGGCTCGATGGGCCCGTTACTTCATTAAATCTTAAAAAAAAACAGTTTACGTACTGGGTACTCTGTCGTTCTGGATGCCTATGCAATCTAGACAGGTTTTACTTTATACTCCCAAGTCTTTAAGAAAAAAATGTTTTAGTTCTTCACAGATATTTCTCCATACAAAACGCTGGTAGAGTTGGGCTACCTCAGTTTTCACTGAATAAAGAAAAAACAACATATAAAATACTTATACATACTATGTACTCGGTTATAACTTACATTATAAACTGCAAGCGGAGAGCTTGACTTATCGTTTAAAACTCCCGTGAAATAAGGTTTAAATCATAAAATCAATCATCATGAATTAGAAATACATACGTATTTCGTCAATACTCAATGAAGAATCAGTGCAGTTATAAGTTAGTTTTAAAATATTATCGTAATGGTAGTCTAGAACTCGGCAAAATGTTGCCAAGAAACTCAGAACTTTGCAATATACAAGATATTTTCTAGCACGAGTGATCTGTCTACTGCGAATTCTGGACAACGGAATGCAATCCAGTTTCCACTCCGGGGTAGATATATGAAACAGACAAAGGATGCGCGCTATTACCAAAATCCCTGTCTCCCCCTCTCCTCTCTTAACACTTAACTAAGACGCAGGCCATAACTGCCACAACGCGTCTTTGACACCTCCGTCTAACTATTCTCAGTCCTGAGCGCAGCGGATTTGGCGCCTACTCACACCTAACACCGAAAAACTTAACCGTAGAGCGCCGTGTCAGATGAAAATGTTAGACGATATGTCTGCCATCCCATGTCTATCGAGACGAATTTCACAGTATTTCGTCTCGTCCAGGGACTGACACGATTATGCAATAAATGCGTTACCAGTATGAGAAAAGAAACGGCAAAGTCAGAATGGGAAAATAATATTTAGTCGCAAACCAAACGAACGAATGCGAAAAACAGGAAAAGGATAAAAGAGCGATAATAAAGTAGAGGACACGGGTAGAAATGAAAAGAATATAGAAAATTTATTGATCATAAATCTCTTTGCGACAGTACTCACCGTTTTAGTAACACATATCATATCACACCATCATCATTTCGCTTTACACAAGCTCATTCTTCTATTTAATTAACTACAATATTGATATCTCATCTATGTGTTTTTGTGTGAATCATCTTTTACCATCACGTTCTAATCACCAGAACTCTTTCCATAAATTCCAGTCCCAACGGAATAAAACACTGTCCAGCGAAAAGCATTCGCATTCCCTTCTTCTTGTCCCTATCTCGAATAGGTCTTTATTCTTTCTTAACGAGCCAATTTCTGGAGACCTTCTACCTAATTTCTCATAGGCTATTCCTGGCGAAAACTAATGTCGTAGTTGCTCCAATACTCACCACGCGACAGGTCTGTTCATAGACCCCCGGGAACTGCATGGAACCAATAAACGTATTGCAGGGGGATGACGACAAGAAATAAAATATATACATGTACTACGTACAATTTAAACAAAAATAGAAATTCGGACGTTTTGCCAAGATTTTTTTCCACCAAGGAACAACCTCAATACATCTAGTCGCCAGTGCCGCTCAATATAAAATTTATAAAATATGAAGTGTAACTTTGTATTGAGTACCCCGATGAAGAAAACTGCAATGGAAACCAAGGAAAAACATCTAAACAGGGGGGTCGACTAGAAAATAAAAATATAACCATGACTTTACGAATACCATGCTATTAAAACCATAAAAATAGAATCTTAATCTCCCTTCAGGCTTCCTCAACAACTTCCATACCGCCAAACGTAACGAGGAAAACTTACTCATCCAGTTGTCGCCCCACGCTTGCCACACAACTAGCTCAAGCGGTCTTTTCTTTTCCAGTACTTCACATTCACTTCATCTTATGCATTTCTTCATGTCTTTTAATCTTCATTTCTTTCATTCCTCAAATCCTTTCAAAAAAAGGTCTTCTCAATTTCTTTATTTTCCTCCCCTCCTTTTTCCCCCCTCTTCCGTTGTGGTGTTTTCATTAATCATTGAAGAATCGATTCAACACTACACTACTCGATTCAACCGTTCGACGGCTACCCACCGCAGGGCTGCATTTACCAACCTGTGGCACCACGTCAACCCTAACCAAACCAAAAACAAGAACACAAACTCCCACGCGACCTCACATAAGGCATTGCACCCTGAAAGCGCCACCCCCACACCCCATCCACAACACCCGCCCGACCACCAGACAACCCCCCACCAACCACTATACACACCCCCCACTTCTATACAAGAATCCAGCCCACCCAACCAAAACCAACACCACCCCCACCAAAATCACGCCAACCGGGCAAACCAACACCAAATCCCAACCAACCCAACACCACAAAATCCCCCCAAACAAAACTTAACAACCCCCGAACACCCATAATAAGAATCCTCCCCGGGATACAAACGCACTGGCACCCTAAAACAAACCCATGAGGTCCCAAACTGGGAACACTGTACCGCACACTCTATTAAACCTTCAATTACTCTCCGATCAATGCTACACATCTTCCCCGTCCTAAAATTCCCTAAAAGCCGTCTGGTACCCTACTAAAAAGCTGTTCAAACGACTTGAAAAAAAAACTAAAAAAAACTGTGCTCCCAATTTGACTATACTAAAAACAAACGCACCTCAAGATAAGGCACCAACTAAAACAAATCATCATCGAGCTTGTGACCTCCAATTACAACACCAGAACGGACCACCAGACCAGCGGACTTGACAGACAAACCTGCGTATGAGATCCCCCACATACACCCGTCCCAGCCTTCAAATGACCCACCCCATGACGTTAAATCAACTAAAAGAGACACTAGAGAAGAAACAGAGATATACCCATGACCATTCTGCAGCCACAATTATCAAGATTGAATCTCAAAATAACGACAGCACAGGCATACTTTTTCATCCTTTTAAATACTTCCTGACCTAATAGCGAAAAAAAAAACCAATTAGGTTGGCGACCCCACCCAAAGCTGTACAGATAAAAGATATCGAGAGAAACCAGACAGAAAGAGGGGAAATGGCACACCACGTTGAATTTCAAGATCTAAAATATAACAGCAACAAAGACAATCCCAAGTAATTGTACTGATCAATTCAACCTCCGGCGGTCTATATAATTACTTGTTTCAACCCGGGTTCGCATTAATCAAAAACGATTATATTAGATAGGTAATCATCTCTAGATGCCTCCATCAGTGCTGATTATCATCACTACTCTCATTACTATCATCCCAATCGGCATGACTATCATTACCAAAGTCACTTTACTACAATCATGACTATCATTACTACCCCTGTCGTCTCAACCGTAATGATTATCATCCACTTCGTCATGGCTATTATCCACACCGTCATGACCATTATCCTCACTGTCATGGCTATCATCCACATCGTCATGACTATCATCCACACCGTCATGGCTATCATCCACACCGTCATGGCTATCATCCACACCGTAATGGCTGTCATCCACATCATCATGACTATCATCCACACCTTCATGACTATCATCTACACCGTCATGGCTATTGTCCACATCGTCATGACTATCATTCATACTGTCATGGCTATCATCCACACCGTCATGGCTATCATATACATCGTCTGACTATCATCCACTCCGTCACGACTATCATCCACACAGTCATGGCTATCATCCACACTGTCATGTCTATCATCCACACCGTCATGGCTATCATCCACATCGTCATGGCTATCAACCACATCGTCATCCTGCGTTGGTGTTGGTGCCTTTCTGATAGATTTGATCATATTTTTCTTCTGATGGTATGTAACTGGTACATCCGGTTGCTCGTCTGCAGCACCTTCTTTAGCCAGTCCGTCTGCTCTCTCGTTTCCTGGTATTCCACAATGAGACGGTATCCACTGCATGGCGACCCTGCGCTGGTTGCACAGTTCAGAAAGTAGGAAACTGAGAGTGGACTGTCTGTGGTGCGGTTTTGATGGGTTAAACCCAAGTAGTAAGTATCGGTCTACAGAGTGATGTCAGCTATTGCAAGTCCCTGAGTCTAATAGTTGAGTTATAAATGTTTCGGGGACCTGCCAACTGCAACCACCCTACGATCTCACCTCTGCGATTTAATTTTGGTCTCCAAGTGTTTGTGATGTTATTTATATGGCTTGATGTCTTGGGTAATGAAAATGTAGTGATAAATGCGTTAAACAAATACAATTTAATTCACTAACATCGAATAAACAAGACTGGGGTTTAAAATTGTTTATATATATATTTATTATATATGATAATATATAGTATAATATAACTATATATATAATATATATATATGTTTAACATATTACTATATATATATATATATATATATATATATATATATATATATCTAATAAAAATTTATAAATATATAATATATATTAATATATAATATTTATATATTATTTATAGTTACTATATAAGGCTATATGATATATATATATTATATATAATTATTATATAAAATGTATATAAATTTAATTTCACCCAACAAATTTAAACAAAGAAAACAGGAAAATGACCCATAACAAAAATCCCAAACCTATCCCCCGTTTTATATCAAATTAATTTCACAAGAAGGACATTTAGGATCCACATATATCTATTAATATGTCACATGTTTATTACACGTTTATTTCCCTGGTGGAGGCCAGACCATAGAAACTGTTTAATCTGTAAGAGTCAAACTCACGGAAAATGGATAATTCACAAATCAGACTTATCACAACTGTTATTTCTGAATGAGGGGTGAGAAATATCGAACAAATTGAGCTTAGATGTAAGCTCATGAAGATATTTGGCTTAACTTAGTGTCCGTGTAGAACCCTGGATGACTGGTTGAGTAAAAAAAGCAACACGATCATTTTAACTGCCGTGTTTAAAATTCCATGGAGATCTGCTAATACTTGTATACTTTGATCAAAAGATATAATAACAAAACAACCGGTAGGTTGCCTCAACTCTGCTGCAGCTGCAGTCCGAAACTATCTGACCAACTTGAACTGGGTGATGTAAACCTGAATTCAAGATGGACACACCAAAAAGCCTATCTCTAAGTCTCCAGCTGACTATCTCTCCACCACTACCAAATTTAAACATCATTAAACAAGTTGAATGGTGATTCAGAATATAAAAGCTAACTTAATTTACGCTACAGTCTTAAAAAGGTACAACGCTCGAAAAATATGTGACTTCTTCATAATAGACGTGGGTATCTATAGGATCTTGTTTCCATCATAGTAGACAACGCCTCCTGTCAATTATAAATTACATGCTTCGAATCCTTTTTAGCATATTGAACGCCTACAATCTTTTCTTTTCATAATTTCACCTAAGTTTAACTTATAATCCCATAAGTTTTTCCCCTGCCAGTGACTTCCTCGGTCTTACAGTACAAAATATGTTAAGACAATAATCACCCTCAAATTTTAGTTAATTTATTAGCTTTGCTTCCTAGTTCCTGCTTATTGCATTAAGACATTGCCTCTGCATCATAGTATGTCGCTTTCTTCCACAACGGCTCACAAAAATGTCGTACAACTAACTGTTTTAACATGTTATGGCGCCCTATCTCGGGTTGGGCCTCTATTTATTCTTAATGTAATTAAAAAGGTTATTTTCATCTATACCGCAATCAATTGAATTAATCCACAGCATATGTTCAATGTTTATCACAGGGGGCTGTCAAATGGTCATTTTTAGACACGCCGCTGCTTCTTTGGGGACGCAACGGTAATGTTTGGTCATTAAATAAAAACAAAAATCAATAATTGCAATTTGCGTGAAACCTTGCTTATATGTAAAAAATCTAAAACTATCAAGTTGGCACCCCTGCAATCATAGCATGACGGTTATGGAAATATACTAAAAAAAAAAAAGTTTGTATGATAGCTCCTCCTCCTATGTTCTAGTCAGTGCCTAAACATTAGCCTATCAGTTTAAAAACCGATAATTTTTTCGATTTGACTAGTAGTTTCTGTTTTTTGAAAAATCCCAAAACCTTTATTTTTTGAAAGTAAAAGCCCCAACATTTATGTAGTTAATCAATTAGTTCGTCAGTCTGAGTTTCTATTATTACTAGTTAGACTATAAGTGTCGTAAATAGTTTTCAGGCTGGCAAAACATTCAAAAGCCACCTCTCACTTTCTCACTAGGAGTGGCTATCAAATTGAGACCTCTTCTCGCCATATGTGACTTGTTTTCAATCTGCAACGACTAGTAAAAATGATACTTCTAAAAACTGAGTTGGGATGTCGTGTGATCGTCTGTTCTGTTGTCAAATTATTATTTAGCGTGCGATAACTCCAGTCACTTTATAGAAGCTATACCTAAAAGATGAAAAGTGATTTATTAATCAGGCTGTAATCCTTTATTCTATCCAGTAGATGACAATTTAATCTACGGTCTTTATCTAAGTTTTGCAATCTTTGTACCTTTATCTTTATTTGTAATCCCTAGATTACGTTTTTATGAGAAATATTATAATATTGAATAAACTCCATTATTGCTTTTGTATTCACTTTCTGTCTTTTTCCTTTTAGTATTCTTCTCTTCTATACGAAACAAACTGCATATAACATTATCTACGTTTTCTGTTTTCTTTTGCCCCATTTTGCTCGTCCCCTGCACTCATGTGTTCGTTTTTAGTGTTATACAGTTTGAAAAGAAATAACCCAAGTGGGATTTTGACTCAGAGGTTATTTTTTTCCCTAATGGATAAACCCCCTCTCTTCACTTTGCTCCCAGTCTTCTTTTTTTGAAAGAGAACAACGTGGTGTTTGCCGTCTTGTTCAAAACGGTTTCATGTTTATATTTAAAATTAGTACGAGAGCAGACAAGATCTAAGTATAACATAAAAGAGAGTATATTAATAAAAAAACCATTTTGTAAAAAAAGGGGTCTAAGGGGGATGGATACCCTCGCGTGGCGTTAATAGTTTCAAATCGCATGCCTCTCATTGGCGTTTTTGAAAATGCGACGTTCTGAAAAGCAACGTCTAACGGCAACTTTACGTCACTAGAATTGGACTTTTTGAAAAATATGCGCAGGGTAGGGCAATGGTAGCTGTCTTGGCGTATAGGAACAAAAATTGAAATACAGTATTTTCATTACAATTTGAGAGGGAGGGTTAAAAACGGTGCATTTTACTACACTGTCCTACGTTGCACGCTGTTCTGTTAATCCCTGTCGAATATTCCTTTCACTTTTGTGTGGATGTGTACTGGTAGCCCATGCTCCTCTCTCCAAGGGGTGTGTTCTGGCACAGACTTTAGGGGGCTGTTAACTTCAGGCAGGTCTGAGGTTTGTCTACGAAATCGTTTGGCTTGGTGGATAAAGCTGCTTCTTTTCAGTCGCCCCATTGCTAGATTTTGGAATCTGTCCTTCATTGGATGGCTCGGTATACAGAGGAATGTTTCTGCCTGTGTTAGCACTTTCGTGTCTTCGTTCTCTCAGTGCTTGTATCCTCCCCATTTTCTCCATCTCCACTATAGGCGTTGATTTCATTGCCCCCGTGATGACCCTAAGCACCTGGTTTTGCACCTTATCTAGCTCTTGTAATGTGGTGTTTGATGCTGGACACCACGCAGCTGACCCATATTCCGGCTGTGGTCGTATGCCCTGCTGGTAAACTTTACTAAGTATTTTCCCGCTGGCTCCCCATGTGGTTCCACTTAGTTTTCTCAGGATGGCTAACTTCCTCCTGGCCTTTGTTGCTGCCTTGTTGATGTGCTGCTTCCATGTCAGCCTATCATTGAATGTAACTCCGAGATAGGTGGGTTGTTTATCTTCTCTCAGGAGCTCTTCGTTTATCTTGATGACACCAGCTTTTTGTTTGGGAGAGAGGGTGAAGAGCGTAGTGCTGCACTTGTTTGTGTTGATGCTGACACACCATCTATTTGCCCATGAGGTTAAGGCATCTATAGCTCTTTGTAGCAGTTTGGTGGCCACTGTTGCATGCTCATCTGTGCACCATATTACCAGGTCATCAGCGTACATTGCCACTTTCATTCCATGTGGTAGTTCAGCAACCAGGTCGTTGATGTAGACTAGGAAAAGTGTGGGGGACAGAACCCCTCCCTGAGGGACGCCATGACGCAGTAGAATTTTCTTACTCTTGAGGCTATCTAGTTGTACTCGGGCTCTTCTGTTATGCAAGTATGCTTTCACCCATTTGTACATCTTACCATTCACTCTACAATTTCTCAGTTTCTTCAGAAGCCCTTCTTTCCAAACCTTGTCAAATGCTTTCCTTATATCTATCCATGCTGCTAGTACCAGTTTCTTATCTTGGAACGCATTCTCAATCTCTTGGGAACGGTAAGTTGCCTGATCTTCGGTGGAATAACACTGCCTAAAGCCCGCCTGCTGTGGTACAAGATGGTTTTCACTTTCAAGGTACCACTGTTGCCTGAGGTTGACGATACGTTCCATTGTTTTGCAGAGGCAGCTTGTAAGGAAGGCTGATTGGTCTGTAGCTGGAGGCAGTGGAACTGTCTTTTCCTTGTTTTAGGAGAGGTATCATGATTGCTTCCCTCCAGGTCTATGGAACTCTGCCTAAGTTCCAACAGATATTGAAGATCTGCAGCAGCTTTGTTTTTGCTGCGGTTCCCAAGTTCTTAATCATTTCATTGGACACACCATCAACTCCTGGCGACTTTCTCATTTTCAATTTGGATATTGCAAGCTCCAGTTCTCTGAATGTGATTGGTGCCTCCATAACTTCAGGTATGGTTCCATCTCGTCCTTCGTATTGTTGTTTCTCACGAGTCTCCTGTTGCTTCTCTGAGCTAACTTCGATGTTGTTGTCTTTAGCAAAAGAGTCTGCAAAGTGATCAGCTGCCTGTTTTCCCATGAGGATGTTTCCATCTTTGTACAGAGCAATCCTTGAGTTTCTCCCTGTACCTTCATCGTTAAGTAGTTTTACCAGCTTCCACAGTTTCCTCGTATCTCTTTCGAAGTTCAAGGACTCTGTTTTCTCCTTCCAGCTTCTTCGCCTGGCCTGCAACTTGGCCCTTTGAAATTTGGCCTTAGTTTGCTGGTAGTTATTGTGGTGTTCTTGGCATGGACTGGTCTCTGCCTGCTTTCGAGATGTTTCCTCGTCGTTGTGCAGCTGCTCTAGTTCACTATTCCAATATGGTTTGTAGTGCTTACGAGCCCCTCTAGGTATTGTTTCACGAGCAGCCTGTAATATGCATCTGCTGAATTCAACGACTAGCTTATTGATGTCTTTGCAGTCAGATCTCTAGCCAGTATACTAGTACGGCGCTGGTACATTGTTGTAAACCGTTTTTAACCCTCCCTCTCAAATTGTAATGAAAATACTGTATTTGAATTTTTGCTCCTATACGCCATGATAGCTACCATTGCCCTACCCTGCGCATATTTTTCAAAAATTCCAATTAAGTGACGTAAAGTTGCCGTTAGACGTTGTTTTTCAGAACGTCGCATTTTCAAAAACGCCAATGAGAGGCATGCGATTTGAAACTATTAACGCCACGCGAGGGAACCCCTCCCCTTACAAAAGGTTTTTTCGTTACTCCGTACTAATTTTTAAATATAACATGAAACCGTTTTGGCAAGTTGGCAAACACGTAGTTCTTTCAAAAAAAGACGGGAGACAAAGTGAAGAGAGGGAGTTAGTATGGAAAAAGTCAAAACCCACTTGGGTATTTTTTTCAAACTGAAACTAACGAACACATGAGTGCAGGGGAGAGCAAATGGGGCAAAAGAAAGACAGAAAACGTAGATAATGTTATGCATTCTATTGAAGGATGAATAAAATGGAAAAGACAGAAGGGAATTAAAAGCAATAATGGTGTTTATTCAATACTATTTCCCATAAAAACATACTAGACTTATAAATAAAGAGAAAAGTACAAAGATGAAAACTTAGATAAAGACGTAGATGAAAATCTACTGGATAGATAAAGGACACTAGCCTGATTAATAATCACTTTTCATCTTTTAGATAGCTTCAAAAGTGACTGAGTTATCGCATAAAATAAAAATTTGACAACAGACAGACGATCACACTAACATCCCAACTTAGTTTAAAAGTAACATTTTTCTAGTCGTTGCTTGGAAACAAGTCATATTGGCTTGTCTCATTTGATAGACACTCCTAGTGAGGAAGTGAGAGGTGGCTTTGAAGTTTTGCCAGCCTAAAACGACACATAGTCTAACTAGTAATAATATAATCAGACTGACGAACTAATTGATAAACGTACATAAATGTTGGGGTTTTTCAAAAATACAGGTTTGGGATTTTCAAAAAAAAGTCAAATCGGCTTAGTTTAAACTGATTGGCTAATGTTAGGATAGACATAGGGAGAATAAAACTAATGCGTCTGCTATGCAGGGTGCCACTTGATAGAGATTTTTCATATAAGCAAGGTTTCACGCAAAGCAATTAATGACCAAATTGCCGTTGCGTCTATAGAAGCAGGTGTCTAAAAATGACCATTGACAGCCTGTTAAACTTTAACATAGTGTATGATTATTTCATTGATTGCGGTAAGATGAATAACCTTTTTAATACATTATTATATGTAGAGGCCAACCCAGATAGGGCGCTATAACATTGCGTGTGTACGACATTTTGCCTTTGTGGAAGATTGCGACATACTATGAGCAGAGGCATGTCTAAGCAGACATAGGAAGCAAATTAAAATAAATTTGAGTTGAATATTGCCATATATATTTTGACTGTAAGACCAGGAAGTCACTGACAGGCCCATGGGTATATTAACTTTGGAGATAAGAAAAGATTGTATTTCAGCTGAAGAATAAGATGATGTAGATTGACAGGGAGTTGATACTATGTGGAAAAGAAGATACCCACTGTTATGAAGACAAAGTTGAAGACTGTAGCTAATTTAGTTAGCTATTATATCTGATCACCATACTTATTTAATGATGTTAAATTGGTAGTGGTGGAGATAGTCAGCTGGAGACTTAGAGAGGCTTGTTCCTCTTGTTTCAGGGTTACATCACCCAGTTCAAGTTGGTCAGAAGTCGGAGCTGCAGCAGTTGAGGCATCCTACCGGTTGTTTCTTTATCAAAGTATACAAGCATTAGCAGACTCCAGAAAACACGGCAGTAGATCGTGTGCATTTTTCTCAAACCAGTCATCCAGGGTCTACACGGACACTAAGATAAGCCAAAATCTTCAGGGCTTACATGCTAGCTCAAATATGTTCGATCTCACCCCTATTCAGAAACAGTTGTGATATGATGTGAATACCAGTTTTCCCGATAGTGACTCTTCAGATAACAGTAGTCTCCACCAGGGAATAAACGTTATAAACATTGAAATATTAATAGATATATTGGACTAATGTCCTTCTTGTGAAATTAATTTGATATAAAACCATAATTTCATTTTAAGTTAAACATTCCTGTCCTAGAAAATTTGAGGGACAGGAAATTAAATTGTATATACATATATATATATATCATAACTTTAAACCCAGTCTTGTTTATTCGATGTTAGTGAATTAAATTGTATTTGTTTAACGCATTTATCACTACATTTTCATTACCCTAGACATCAAGCCATATAAATAACATCACAAACACTAGATACACAAAATAAATCGCAGAGTGAGATCGTAGGGTGGTAGCAGTCAGGTACCCCGAGAACATCATACTCAACTATTAGACTCAGGGACTTGCATACCTGACCTCACTCTGTAGACAGATACTAACTGCTTTCTTTTAACATCAAAACCCACCACAATTGTCCAGTCTGCCTTCTTGTAGTTCCACCTAGAGAGATTGCTGCTCTCCTTGACAAGTTCATTTTCCACAATTAGGAAGACTGGCCGGTGGTCGCTGCCTCCAAGTGTTTCCCTACATCGCGTGTGGTGTTCCACTCCAGGACAAGTGAGTGGGTAGCCACGTCTGGTGTAGAGGTGGTGTGCCATGATCTCGAGTAGAAGGTTGGTGGGTCGATTGGCTGGTTAATCAGGATAAGCCCATTGTCATCCTGCCAGTTTTCAAGCTCCTCACCTCTCCTGTCCATGGGATCATAGCCCCAGCTCTGTGAGTGGCTGTTGAAGTCTCCGCATACAATCAGTCTTTCTTTTGCTGGGATTGTATCTAGTGCCAGTGGGCGGTCGCTCGGACAGTAGTAGTTGAGCAGGTGGAATTCTGAACTTTCTGTCCTGAGATGACTACCAAGCTATGAACAGATCAGAACAAATAGTCATTCTGCGCCTCAGAACAGGACACAACGGCCTCCACAGCCACATGCATACAAAATTCAAGATTGGCAATTCAGCTATGTGTATATGAGGACAGGCACCCCAGACTGCGGCACGTACTTCAAGATTGCCCCGAGTATGATATATTGAGGCAAACCCACTGGCCCAGAGAAACAACACTGGAAGCAAAACTATATGGACCTCTGTATGAACTACAAAAGACAGTGAAGTTTATACAAGAAACAACATTGCAGATATAGACAATATAGTTCAAGCGAACGAAAGAAGAAGAAGAAGAACCACATCGTCATGGCTATCGTTCACACCGTCATTGCTATCATCCACACCGTCATGGCTATCATCCACACCGTCATTGCTATCATCCACATCGTCATGACTATCATCCACACCGTCATGGCAATCATCCACACCGTCATGGCTATCATCAAAATCGTCATGGCTATCATCCACACCGTCATGGCTATCATCCACACCGTCACGACCATCGTCCACACTGGCACGTGTTACTGCTGCTGTGGTTAGTCGCTTCGCATCTCTGTGATAAGGGCACGCCCGAGCGAAAGGATGCAGGGGATAATCGCTGATTATCTTCTCAGATCCGTCAAGGGAAGCAGACATCTGTCTGCAATCAATTTTCCGAATCGCATACTCGTATTACAAGTAGTATTGTAGCCTCGTTCCACGAACTTGAGATCTACAATCTCCTGGCACAGATGAATGGACCAGCAACATATATTAGATGCTTCGAACACTTGGTCTGGGTGTAAATTTAGAATCCCTCTTATGACGGATGTTCCTGATTCCTTAAGGCTCCATTCTTTGTATTTAGAAAGTCGGGTTTTCTTAGAAGTTTCAAATATGCCCAAATACTTTGTCCTGTCACTTAATTTGGAATCCTGTCTTATTCTTCTTTGGCTCTTGGAGTTGCTATTTTGACGTTGCGATGCAGTCTGTCTTAGTATCCGAATTCGCTAGGTTATTTTCTCATTTCTTCCTCCAAGCTCCCAAACAGTGTTTCCGACAAATTTGCCAATCAGAGCTATTGTTTATTGTCTGCTCTCGATTGAACCAATCCTGCTCTTACAACTAGGGGGTCGGGGTGTTAATTTTAAGTATTCGCCGCGTGTTTGAACTTATTACGTTATTTAAACCCATGATCTATCTTTCAAATATGGGATGATTACTTCCGTTGTTATTAAACAGACTTGCCAACACATCTGTGATCTCATCCCGAATGACCACTTTGCTCATAATGTCTCTTCAGACATGTTTTGTCGGTAATAAAAACGCCGATAATGTCTGGACGAAAATGATAAAGGGATTATCACGCGTACTCCAATCTTCCGCCAGACAGATAATCATTGACGTACGCGGACCACAGCCGGCTCCCTCATACAGACACCATGGCTTCCTTTGTCTCCTCCCGCCGAGGGATCGGGAGGCGCGGTGACTAACCGCGAAACACAGGTGGTCACCCGCCTGCTCTGTCTGGGTCGGAAATGAGTTACGTCAAAGTGAACCATTACTTTCACGTTTACCGTCTGCATTCAAGATGGCGCGACCACTTAAGCAATTACAATTAATCCTCAAGATAGTCAATTACCCGTAACAAAGCACTTGAGTGAGAACAGGTAAACGCAATTTAGGGAGTGTCAACGTCACCAATTCATGTGAGAAAAATTGAAGAAATAAATGGATAATATAAGAGAGAAAGAAAAATGTAAAAGGACACCCACAAATCTCGTCACATACACTGTCATGGATATCATCCACACCGTCATGACTATCATCCACACTGTCAAGGCTATCATCCACACCGGTATGGCTATCATCCACACTGTCAAGGCTATCATCCCACCGTCGTGGCTATCATCCACACCGTCATGACTATCATCCACACTGTCATTGCTATCATCCACACCCACACCGTCATAGCTATCACCCACACCGTCATGACTATCATCCACACGGTCGCGACCATTATCCTCACTGTCATAGCTATCATCCACACTGTCAAAACTATCATCCAAACCCTCATGGCTATCACCCTGACTGTCAAGGCTATCATCAACACCGTCATGACTATCATCCACACTGTCATGGCTATCATAAACACCGTCATGACTATCATCAACACCGTTATTGCTATCATCCTCACCGTCATGACTATCATCCACACTGTCAGTACCATCATCCACACCGTCATGGTTATCATCCACACCGTTAAGGCTATCATCCACACCGTCATGACTATCATCCTGACTGTCAAGGCTATCGTCCGCACCGTCATGGTTATCATCTAATGGTCATGTTTATTATTCACACTGTAAAGGCTATCATCCACACCGTCTTGGCTATCATCCACGCCATCATGGCTATCATCCACACTATCATGACTATCATCCTAACTGTCAAGGCTGTCATCTACACAATCATGGCTATCATCCTGATTGCTACGGCTATCATACACACAATCTTGACTATCATCCTGACTGTCATGGCTACCATTCACACCGTCACGTCCATCAGTTTGATTATCATGGCTATTATCCACACTGACATGAATATCATTCTCACTGTCATGGCTATCATCCACACCGTCACGTCCATCATCCTCACTGTCATGGCTTTTATCCAACCCGTCACGACCATTATCCTAACTGTTATGGCTATCATCCGCACCGTCATGACTATCATGCTGACTGTCATGGCTATCATCCACATCGTCACGATCATTATCCTTACTGACACGGCTATTATTCACACCGTCATGACCATTTTCCTCACTGTCATGGCTATCATACAAACAGTTAAGACTGTCATCCTTACTGTCCTGGCTATCATCCACACCATCATGACCATTATCCTCACTATCATGGCTATCATCCACATAGTCATGACCATTATCCTCAATGTCATAGCTATCATCCACATCGTCATGATTATTATCATGACTGTCATGGCTATCATCCACACCGTCATGACTATCATAATCACCGTCATATCTATCATACTCACTATCACGACTATCATACTCACCGTCATAACTATCATACTCACCGTCATAACTATCATACTCACCGTCATATCTATCATA